>AZIM01001081.1:177013-189710 GCA_000516915.1 Ophiophagus hannah
ACAGAGAGACAGAGACAGACAGACAGACAGAGACAGAGAGACAGAGAGACAGAGACAGAGACAGACAGAGAGAGAGACAGAGAGAAACAGAGAGGGACAGACAGAGACAGAGACACAGAGAGGCAGAGAGAGACAGAGAGAGAGAGAGACAGAGACTGAGAGACAGAGAGACAGAGAGACAGAGAGAGAGACAGAGAGACAGACAGAGACAGAGAGAGAGAGACAGAGAGACAGNGACAGAGAGAGAGAGACAGAGAGAGACAGAAAGACAGAGACAGACAGAGAGAGAGACAGAGAGAGACAGAGAGAGAGAGACAGAGAGAGAGAACACAGAGAGAGAGGGAGAACACAGAGAGAGAGAGGGAGGGAGGGAGGGAGAGGGAGAGGGAGAGAGAAGCAGACCCAATCCAGAATGCCTGGGCTCATATCCAAAAGCCCTAAGCCCTAAGCCCACTGCCCATGACACCTCGGTGAACCATGGATGGTCCTCAACTTAAGAGCCCCTTGGGGAGCAGAGTTTCCACCAGTTAAGTGAGTCGGGCTGACTTTTGTGACCTATTTCTGCCCCAGTTAAACGAGTCCCTGCAGCCGTGAAGTGAACCTCAAAGTCCTTAAGCGAACGCAGCTTCCCATTGACTCTGCTTGTACTGGGTTTCACTGGGAAGGTCACAAACGATGATCCCGTGGCCTGGTGTGTTTACAACGACCACAGTGTAAATCTACGGGCTGCTTGCCAACCACCTGGATTTTGACGATGTGACTGTGGAGAAGGCTACAATGGTTGCAAGTGTGAGTTCCAGTTGCAAGTCACTTTTTTTCAGTGCCGTTGTGATTTTGAATGGCTACTAAATGAATGATTGTAAGCAGAAGGCTAGTGAAGCCTCTCCTTTGCTAAACCAGAACTTCCAAGGGCTCCAGCCACAATTGCTCTTAATTTGAGCCCAGCTGCATCCGTTCTTTGTCTCTCTGGGACATGGAAAGGCCGCCAGCACCCAGCCAAGCAATTCCCACAGTGGGCACAACGTCACCCCCATACCAAAATTGGCAGTTTGTGTGGGGAGAACTCCCCACCTGCTGCAAGTGGCCAGGGAGAACTTGATCCAAGGCCTCTTGGCATATTTCTTCCCATTCCTGGTCTTTGGGGGAAGGCAGTGGAAAAAATGGGGCTGGGAGCTGAGTGGTTCCTGGAGCAGAAGGCAGGATCTCCGTCTGCCACGATTTGGATGCAGGCGGATCAGGTTCAACCGAAGCACCTGCTCCTTGCCATCTAGATGGCTTCGCCCCCCACCCCCAGGGGCTTCACAAGCCCCTCCCCAAATGGGCAAGGGCTGCGCACACCAGGGCCTCTTTTGTTCTCCAGGCGTCTCCCAGCTCTCAGCCTGGGCTCATCCAGGAGCAGCCCTTGGAGAGCCCCCCTTTCAGACAGAAAGCAGGCCGTTCTTCCATGAAGCATTTTCCTCCCCTGAGGCAAGGAGTCCCCTAGGCCCCCAGTTCACACTCTGACTCCTGCCTAAACAAGATGGAGTGGGATGGTGGGCAGGTGATGCGGTCTGGAAGGTTCCTGCAGGGCCAAACTAGCGTTTCCGGACAGGGCAGGGGCCCCTCTGCTGCTGGCCTGGGAAGCCGAGGGTCTGAGGCTGCTGGGGCCCCTCTTCTCTCCCAGCCCAGCTGCCTTTCCGGGGAGGAGCGGGGTGACCTACCACCTACCAGCCAAGGCTCCCGATGGGTTGATGAGTACCCACCCTGCCTGCTGGGAGGGCAGNGGGAGGGCAGCCGCCTCTGCTCTCAGCCCAGAAGGCCATTCTGAGCTGGCTGGCTGAGCCCCTTGCCGTTGCTTTCCACACGCCGGGCAGGGCTGGCCTACCTTTTAGGTTGCTGAGCCCGTCCAGGAACTTCCGATACTTCTCAGTATTCATTTGGTGCTTTCAGCTGGAGGGAGCTGCCACCATGGCCCAAAGGCTGGAGGAGGAGGAGGAGGAGCCTGCAAAGCCACCGTCTCCGGCCACTGCCCGTCCGGTTCTGAATCCCAGGCACCCCGTCGGACTGCCCTTTGCTCCCTCTCTCCCTGCAGAGCCTCCCTCCTGGCGCTGGCCGGCCCTCTGCTTCCTTATTTGATGAAACGGGGCTTACAGACCTCATTGGTCACCCGCCAACCCTGCCCCCACACCCCTCCCTCTTCCCCACGCAGAGCAGCAGAGCAGCACAGGACGGCCCCATCTGTGAGCCAGCCGGAGGTGTTGGGTTCCTCCATGCCTCCCCCCCAAACAAACCAAGTCACACACAAACAGACACCAAATTCTCACCAGCCTCTCTTTGGGTGTCAAGGAGAACGGATGCCGCTGGGGAGAAAGGCAACGTGGGGAAGGCTCTATACCAGCTCCTCAAAAGCACCAGGAAGAAACGGGGTAATAGAAAGCACGAGGAGCAGCAGCAGCCATGCCATGAGAGAAAGGAGTATCTCCCCCTAGTCACTGGTGAGAAAGGGAAGCTTTTAAGTCATAGACTAACCGCGTGTGGTATTTCTGACAGGAAGCCATCGAGATGTGTTAGACTACAATTCTTATTATCCTCAGCCTTTGCAGTAACCGAAAATGCCCCCCCTCCAGACCCCTGGGGGAGAGGGAGGGGGAGTTTTCCTCATTTCCATTTCTGCCCCCACCCCATTTCCATTTCTGCTTCCTCTCATCTCATCTGGTGCTTCCACTAAACCTCCTTCCAAATTTACTCCTTCCCCCCTATGCTCTCAGAGCATTTTCCCCTGCATCCCTCTCCCTCACGTCGTCTCCCGAGAAACACCTCTGCAGGCTGCCCTCCCACCCTTTAAGAGTTGGACTGAGTTGTCAGACACCTGAAAGGAAATATTCCCCAAGCACTTCATCCTTAAAAAGTAAACCTGTCTTCATGTATCCAAACCTTAAAGTGTACTGGACACAACACTCAGGGAGACAGGCGGCCAACGAAGAAGTGAAACAGGCACTTTTCATGATGTGGAAAACAGACATGAAACTATATCAAGAACTAGAGATTAATTGTAGTTAAACCATTAAATGGGCAGAACCACCGCAAACAGTTTTGATGAGCCAAATCAAGTCATATGTGGCTTGTAAACATGTTCATCCAAACCATCATGGCTTGTTCAGCAAATCATGATAAAATAAATCATGTGAATGCCACTATTGTAAGTCGGTGTGTTGTCCCTTTGAAGTAGTCTAGGCAAGAAGCATATTGTATCTCTTCACTGTAAGGTTACATTAATAGATGTTGCAAGGCTGAAAATATCCATCACCACCCCTTTCCTTTTACTCTCCAGAAAACCAGGGAGGGTCCCTTCTGAAACGCTTCCCTCCTCCTGCGGGCTGAGACATCTTTTACACACCAGCCTGCGGCTCTCCCTCCTCCTTCCTGAGCTCATCCCCACAGACCATGACCAAGTGGGACATGCCAATCCTGGCCCCTGGGAGGAATCCAGAAAGGTCTCCCCCCTCCCAAGTCCATCCATCTGGTGCAGTATTATACACAGCAACAGGGTCCCCATATGCAAAGCCTCCTTGCTGGCAGGATTCCCACAACCTTGCCGAGCCATCCACCATGGCAGCTTCCCATTGCCTGCTGGAACAAAAGGAAGTATCCCCAACCAGCCCTTGGAGATTTGGACTGAAGGTTCCCTGGGGCCCTTCCCAGGGATTTAACCAGCAGCCAAACGTTACCTACCCCCAGGGCCAAAGGCTGGCAATTGGGGATTTTTCGCACAAGCACCGTTTCAACTCCAAGCTCTTAAAAGCAGTTGGAAAACAATCTGTGACCATCTTCATCCTGCCAACTTCAAAATGCCGACAATAAGGAGCAAAAAGTCCAAACTGCCACAGGCCTTGCAGCAATGAAAATCTCTCTCCCTACAATAAAAAACAGGGAAATGAAGAGCCATTTGCCAATATCCTCCCCCCATCTGCAGCCTCCTTTCATATTACGTTCCTTTCTCTGGTCATTTAACAACCCAGAAGTTCCTAGAAAGGGGAGCTGAAACAGAGCCAAGCCCCCCTTCCCCTTGCAAGTCCAGAAGCCCCAGAAGCTGGAGGAAGCACGGATGAGGCAGGGCTCTCCATAAACAGGCCACCCGCAAGCTGCAGAAAGCCACAGTTCAATAGGGAACTACTGTTTCCACGAGGCTGCAGCTGAATCAGAAATAAATCAGCTTTTACCTGAGATCTGGGAGGCCTAAGGCTAGTTTCAAACTGACACTGGATCCTTATGTGGACCCACCAACACCCTTAGCTAGTAGCTGAAGGCAAGGCAAGAAACCATGGAGGAAAACCAACCAGGGAGAGAAGCAACCAAGAACTAAGGAGAAATTTGCTAACAGTAAGAAAAATTGACCAGTGGACCAGCTGGCCTCCAGAAGCTGTGGGTGCTCCATCTCTGGAGGTTTTTAAGAAGAGACCAGACAGCCACTTGTCCTGAATGGGTCTCCTCCTTGAGCAGGGGGTTAGACTAGAAGACCTCCAAGATTCCTTCAACTCTGTTACTCTGTTTTAAAATAAGTTGATGTTACAATGTTTAACCTCAAATAGTTTGGAGGAAAGTCGAAGTTTTGCCATCTCTGGCATTGGTGAAAAAAAAATGTTGGCTACTAAATTAGAAACTTCAGAATTGTTCACGCCCCCCAGGAGGAGCTTTCCATAAACCTGGCCAGGATCCTTGAGAGAACTACATCCCCCCACACACCATTCCTCCTCTCCTCTTCGGCTCACTCTCCCCCCCCCCCTTCTNNNCCATTCCCCCCCCCCCCTTCGGCTCCCCCCCCCCCCCCCCCTTCTCCTATTCCTTCCGTATCACTGCCTTTCGCAGGAGGAATCACGGCCTCTCTGCACTACGAATCCCAAGGGGTACAGTGGGGTCTCTCTCTGGACAGAGGGGTGCCCACTTCACTTTGAACTAAAATGGTCCAGAGCTGCTCTGCCAGGTGGCATCAGCCTCCAAACTCCCAGCTTTCAAGGGTATTTCTGGTGGAAGCTTTGTCACAAAGCACCACTGAGCTAAGACAACGTTTTTATGCACCAAAATCAGCAGCATTCCCTTCGCCTCGCTTCTCCCTAAGAAATTCCCTCTCTGCCAATGGAAGAGTGCAGAACTCCCACCCAGCCTCTCAGCATGCATTCAGAGGGATCTCAGCAGCATCCGGGCATCCCCTCACCCTAACCCGGACAGCCTCATCCTTATTCCAGTCAATTTGCCACAGCACAGCAGGTGCTTAGACTGAAATTGGGGCTTTCAGGGACAAACCTCACTAGACCACCAGAAAAGACCCATCAGGCCACCAAAGGGCAATTCTCTGATGCTCAGAATCTCACTCCTGATGAGGAATTTCCCACCAGACTTAGCAGAACCTCCTGCTGTACAGCCCCCTCCCCAACCTCTGTGCCTTCAGGTGTCCGGGGACACCAGCTGCCAGAATCCCTGAGCTAGCATGGCCACCATCGAGAGGCCTGGGAGGGAACCAACGTTGCACATTTAGGGAGCACATAGAAAAGGCTCTTGGATAGAAACAGCAGGATGAAGTTCTTCAAGGTGTGCTAGCCAAGTTATTCCACATTTGATTAGGGACATGCTTTATTACTGTACATACATAAAACTGCATTTCGGTTTAAAATTATGTTTGCCAATCTAACTGAAAGCACGGGGAGGGGCACTGCAAAATGAAAACGGGAATGATGGTGAGTAGGAAAACCTCTCCTGAACCTCTCTCAGTTTCCCTCTGTGATTACGCAAGGCTTTCATTAACTCTAATGAACCAAGTAGCTATACTACACACTGTGCTAAGCTAATAAAGAAATTTGTTCAGTTTCTCCCTTACGGCAGGGCCCTCAACCACTTTGGACAATGGAGAGACAGAGAATTTTGTGAGCAAGTGAATGGGAGTGTCCCAAAATTAGCCCGAGGATAACTAATGCACTCAGTGGCTGCCAAGGTGATACAAGGAAGTAAGGGAGGCCAGGAGACCAAGGAGGAAGGCTCTGAGGGCCCAATGGCTCATGTGGGCTCCATGCTCAAGAATAAAGGTTCAGCCTGTTACACGAGCCCATTGCGTTTGTAAACCACTCTTATCGCCTACTTAGCACGTGTGAATCCAGCTACGTCCTGAGCTGTGTCCACAGAGAGATAGGATCAAGATCAAGGGAAGGGAGAATTCTGCTCTGCTCTGCTCTGCTCTGCTCTGCTCTGCTCTGCTGGCACTGGATAAATAAGGCCGCCCCTGGAGTTCGGCATCCAGTTCTGGTCACCAATACAAAAAAGATGTTCAGGCTCCAGAAAGAGGGCAGAGAAGAGCAACACAGGCAATCAGGTGTCTGGAGGCTGAAACACATGATGGGCAGCTAAGGGAACTCAGTATGTGTAGCCTAACAAAGAGAAGGCTCACACGGCAGCCGTCTTCCAGTGCTTGAAGGGCTGTCACAGGGGAGAGGGGGTCAATTTGTTCCCCAGAGCACCAGAGTGCAGGACGAGGAGCATCGGGTGGGATCCCATTAAAGAAAGATCCAACCTGCAAATAGGGAGAAATTTCCCAACTATGAGAACTGCTAAGCATGCAACAGGTTGCCTCCCTCAGAGTTGTGGGGGTTCCATCACTGGAGGTTTTCAAGAGATTTGTCTGAGGTGATAGGAGTCTTTCTGCAGGGGGTTGGACCAGAGCCCCTCCAAGGTCCCTTGCAGCCCTATGGTTCTATGAAGTGTAGTTTATTTATTTATCAAACAAACAAGCGATGGCTATGATTTGTGAAGAAGCCACAAACACCTCAAGATGCATGTCCCAAAACAACTAACAGCAGAACCGAGCAAGAAAAGCTACACGCCCACACCCTCCCTCGAGGTGAAATACCAACTTCTATCAGTCTTTCCTAAGCAAAGGCCCTGAAGAGACATTGGCACTGCAACTCCAAGCCTCCCTGAAGGGCACTAATAAAGAAGGGTGTGTGCTGTAGAACCCCTACCTTTAGCGTTTCCAAACAGAAGCCCCCCCCACTCCTAAAAACAGACGTTCAACCGCAGGTCCAAGCCCAAACCTACACTGACCTCAAGAAAACAATAACCAAAACCTCAACCAACATTGTATCTGCCTGAGCCAGAATCCTGTCCAAACCCCAGTTCACCTGGGAATGTTCCTAGCTGGGAAGGAGGCCTTTTCAGCCCCTGCCATATAATTGCCTCTCACCCAGAGAAGGTTGGGAACCTGCCATGTTTTCCATCCAACCTAGTTCTGAAGTGCAAAACCTGAGTTCTCCATCTTGTGAAAACATGCCCTGGTAGAAAGCCAAGTGCTGAATGGTATTTTGATATTTCATTAGCCGCTTTGGATTGTGTTCTTTTGAACTTCAAAGCAGGATAAAAGGTATTGCAAATACAATCACGCCCTAGTCATCATTCCAAAGGAGACCCTGTGAGGCTATGCAAAGAGCATGACTGTCTTTCCCCAAAGAGCCAGAAACAACTCGCACCCACGGGACAACAGCACTCACAATGCACGGAGGCGTTGCACGTGCACCCATGAAAACACTCCTCCCCTTGGAAGAGACGGGAGTGGCAACCAGACAAGATTAACAAGACCACCTTCCAAGCTCTCATCTTTTCAAGGGCCCCACAGAGGCAGCCAGGCACACCCTCTAAGCACCCGATCAGTTGCCTTCACTGCCAGAGGAACCCCGGGTGCCAGTTGCTGCTTCTTGTCTGAACAACAGCTGTTTGCCCAGGAATCCAAACCTCCCCATCCTTCTTGAGTGCCTCAAGACTGCTGGGCTGAAAGGCAGGTGTGGAACACAAGCCTGCCTCACAGCAGCACCTGCTTCCTGTGACCAGGACTGCACTGGCGAGAGTGAAGGCATTGCAGCCCAATGGCTGCTCACCAAGAAGCTGCACGGGAAGGAAAATCTGGCCCCAGGGATGGCCTGAGAAGGAGGTCCTGAAAACAGTTTGCTGGCACGCCAGGCAGAGCCCCCTGGGCTACCAGACCAAAGGACACCCTGGCCTCCTTCATCACCCCTGTTTCAGCAGGAGCATCAACAAGGGGACAGCAAGATGGAAGAAAGCAGCGTTATCATGGCTTGAGGGACAGGCCCTCTTTCCCCACCACCCCTTGCCTTGCAAAGCTTGAACATAAGCCTGTGTGCTTGACCTGCATCTCTCCTTTTATTTGGTAGGAAAGATGACAATTGCCTGAAAAATGGGATAAAAATAGAGTAAATGAATGATAGAAAAGGGCAGCGTGTAAGAACTTCCAATTCTCTCCCCTTGGACATAGCTCGGTGGAAGGAACTTGCACATGAGTAGAGTCCAGCAGATGACCATGGCTGTGGAGACGGGGAGTAGCCTCTGGCCACCCTGCCCACCAATGACAGTGTTCCTGTCTGGCGCATCTGAAGGCTTTCTCCAACCCTCCTGCCACAGCCAACCATTGGAATGGCACCACGAGGAAGGTTAAGGCATCCCTCTGCAGCATGAATTATTTTTCACCCAAGGGGACAGACCTGACCTCCTATGCAAGTGGCCAGTCCAAAGGAATGGCCAACTCTTTGATCCAAGCTTGATGGAGCTGCCTGGAGAGAAGGAAGTTCATGAGATGTTTGGCTCTCAAGGGCAGGCTTGGTCTTTGCCCAAGATGAAGAGGATGAGTGGGGCAGAACCTGAACAACTGCACCAGCCCCTTCTCATCTGCCTAAAACTGAAAGTAATTCTGCATCCAAGCCTTTAGCACGCTTTATTAAGAAAGGAAAGAGGTTACAAGAATTTTCCTGTTCCCATCAGCAACCAATACATCACAAAATATATTAGAGAAAGAGACTTCCCCATTTTCTTTTTACCATCTGCTGAGGAGATGCTGGGTTTTGGAAATGACGATATCAGATGACTCATTAACTTGGGAGAATGTCTTCTTTAACGCAGCCTTGGAAGTGAGCTGCCTCTCTTAAAGAACAGAAGTGTGTGTGTGTGTGTTTGTGTGTGTGTGTATGGGGGGGGCTGTCCTCAAGCCAGAATACATCCTACTCTTCCCATCAAAGCCATATTTCATCAAATACTTTTAATTATAGCTACAGACACAATTTATATTTTGCCCTTATTTTATGTATTTATTTATATATTTATTACATTTATATGCTGCTGAGTTTCCCCTTCCTCACGGTAAGCTGAGAACAGCACTGCCAAATGATAACACCCACTCTGCTCACTGAGAAAGAGCAATGGAAAGAGTATAAGAGAGGGAGGGAGGGAGGGGCAGATGCCTCTCCGGAGAGGACCATGCCAAGAGATCCAAAGCAATTTGTTGCCTCCCTTCACAGTAAGGCTGAGACCGTCATGATCCCACAGAACAAGAAAGCTGGGAAGGATCCCCCTTGCCCAGAGCCCCCATGAAAGAGGAGAGCAGATGGTAGACTGAAGCACCGCAGCTTATTCAGTGACCCCCAACCACAGCCGTCCAGCAGAGCCCTTGGCTCATCTTACTTGGGGACCATCAATTATTTGAAGCCTCTGCACTCCTCTCCCTGTCTGATAAAAAGTAATCTGAAACTTTCCAGCACCTCTTTGTCTTGCTTCCCTTGCTCACAATGTCTGTAGGAGGAAAAAATAGGTCAGGGCTGTTGGGAGAAATCAGAAGTTGCCTGCTGCATTTGACTGTCCAGTAGGCTGTAAGAAAGGCAGAATCTTCTGATGGGCAAGCAGAAACTGGCTGGGCAGCAAAGCCCTTCTTCTTCCCAGGACTGGAGACCAGGAAAAATGAAAGCGACCGAAGCAACACCTTCAGTGGGATTGTGCAGTGCGCCCCTTTGCATTTCACTTGTGGACTTCAACGGAGCGTGTATGATGGCAGGTATAATCCATGAGAACTACAGCATTCTTTTTCTCTTTGGAAGGCATGTTGCCCACCCTATAACAGCATCTCCCAAAAACAGCAGTTTGGGAATGCATATAAACACTCTTCTCTGCACCTGACATCTAGCCAAGGTTTGCCTTAAGAGGTGAGCCTTTGGATCAGGGGTCCCTAAACTTGGCAACTTTAAGACTTGTGGATTTCAACTCCCAGAATTCTCCAGCCAGGAACTTCCACATGGCTAGTGGTCAAGCCAGCTAGGCGTTATGGAAATCACAATCCAGCACACCTGGAAGGGACCAGGCTGGAGAAGACTATCTGAGCAAGGTCTCCAAAATACACCAAACCTTTCCTTCCTTGCATTCAGCACAGTCTTTGCTCAGGACTCTTCTGCTCCAATTAACAGTACTGTAAGAGTAAACCTCTGAAAATCTACAGCCCACACCTCCCCAGGTGTTTAGAGAGAACAGGGTTTCCCAATGCGGTGCCGGGACTGCCACTTCCCAGAATCCTGGCAGTGAACACTTCCCAACACCACTGGAGGGCACCGTGTTGGGGAACTTCATCTGCTGGGAGCTGGCTGACATTGGTTGTTGCCAAGCCCGCTTTGCATTGTTGGTTTCCCTCTAAAGAAACTGCACAGGGGTGTGGTGGCAATTAAATTAGGAAGAGCCTCCCTTGTGAATGGGGCAGGGAAGATTTCCAAGTGATAAGCACATGAAGAAACAAAATGAAAAACTCAAACCATTTAAAAGGAAACATAATTTAAAAGAGCAAGCAAAGCAAAGTCAGCAAAAGTAAATTTAAGACCAAGAGGTTTAGCCTACTTTGCAGATATAAGAGTGACATAACTGAAATTGTAAGCGTAAAAGAAGCAAGATTTTGATCACCTGACAAAGCAAAATCCTTTTGAAGAGAACCCTGTGAGTGACAACAACACATCTTCTTTGGTGGCTGGGAACTCAAAAGGGCTGTAGACCCTCCTGCAGACAGAGGATGAAAAAAAAAAAACCAGGCCTTCTGATAGCCCAGAAATCCCCTTTGAGACAAAGCTGCCTTAGTCCTTCACACATTCCCTAGGAGCCTCCATTCAGGGTAAATACATCCCCATCACAAAAGCATTTAGCATAAAAGAAGGAGCTTTCTTAAAGTCGGTAGCTTAAAATGAGAGCTAAACACACACAGCAGCCCAGGAAGTCAAGTCAGGCCCTGGACCTCCTTGCAGGGACCCTTCCAGTGACAAGTCAGTGCTTCCCAGCCCTCCAGGCTGAGGAGAGCCACTACGACCTGCCACATACCTGCAGATGCTGACACGCAGGTGGATATTTTGGAGGAAATCTGAGAGCTATTTGCTCTTGTGATTAAAGGCACCAGGCTAGCAGGCAGGGAGAGTGTGAGGAGTTCTAGTCCCGCCTTAGGCAGGAAAACCAGCTGGGTGACCTTGGGCAGGTCCCTCAGCCCCAGGAAGGAGGAAGCAAGGACGAGCCCCTTTCAGAAATGTGGCCAAGAAAACAGCAGGAACTGGTCCAGGCAGTCACCAGGATTCAACAATGACTCAAAAAATATAAGAAGATATACGTACGTACGTACGTACGTACGTACATACATATTCTAATGTAGCTCTAAGTGAAGTATAAATATGGGGAACCATGGCCAGCATGGTACCCGGTATGAAGTTATGAACTACAATAAATTCTGTCTGCACCATTAAAAGTCTCCTGTCCTTTAGAAGTCCTATAAAGTTAAAACACAGACCATACACAGAGAGAAGCCCAAATGTTGAAGGTCGTAGAAATCCATGTACCAAACTGCAGCATGTAATCATTCCCAATTTCAATTAAATATTGTGTCAAATTTATTTCTGAGATTCAAAGTTACTCTAGATGTCAAAGCATAATTTTTTTATAAACACTTTTTTTATAAAACAGAACAAACATCCTTTCCAGTAAAAAGGCATAAAATAAAAAATAAAAGGTTTTGCCGCAGTTACCATGAACAAAGCTAATTCAGTATAGTTTGTGAGAAAATACGGTTTCATAAATTTAGTAAAAAATATTGCAGGTTGAGGTGGGAATTCAGGTTTTAAGATCTACTTCCTACTAGCATGAATCATCTTCCAAAATTGTCACCAGAGGTGAAAGAATGATCCCACCTGATCATTATATTTCCAGCAATTTAGGAAAAGGAACTTTTAGCAATCAGTATTGGGGTAATACAGCAGTAACAACACATTTATACCAATTTTCTCTAATGTTTTACATACAGTTAATATTTTTCTTTCACTGAAATTCCCACTGCAACCTATTCATGCACTGAAATTCTGCATTCATTTAATTATATAATCTTATGGGTAGGTTCTTGATTTACAATCACAATGAGGATTAGAATTTCAGTTATAAGACATTGCAGTCATAAGTCAAGACATTGTACAACTGGACTCAATGGTATGAGTGTTTTTACAGTGGTCATTAAGCAAGTCACTGGACTTAAGCAAATCATGCAGGTATAAATTCAAATCCATTTTATCCACAGATATTTTTTGCTGAAAAGGGACAAGAAACATCGCAAAGTGTGATTGTGCGACTGCTGAGTGCTGCAACCAGTCATAAATGCAAGCCATTGCCAAGCCCTGGAATGCAGCTGTGTGTACAACTTCAAGAATGGATCATAATTTTTCTTGTCCATCCTAACTTCGAATATTCATTAAGCAACTCGTCGTAACTCAAGAATTTCCTGCATTTGGTTTCTGAGTCATACGTCATCCATAATTTATAAATAAGATTCAACAAATCTTTTTTTTTTTTTTGCAGGAAATTGCAGGAAATACGACTTCAGCAACAG
>AZIM01001081.1:291789-301891 GCA_000516915.1 Ophiophagus hannah
CTTTGGGAGGCCAAAAAAGGCCTCAAACCCACCAAAAATCAGCTGTGTGGTACGCACGTGTGCAGTGAGGTAAGTTTGCCTGCAGCTTGCATGGCGGCACAAATGGTTCTGCGTGCCACCTGTGGCACACATGCCATAGGTTCGCTATCACGGCCGTATATCATTCTGGGCACATGGCTCTCCAGTCTCCTTAAAAGCCTCCAGTGATGGAGCCCCCACAACTTCTGGGGTCAAGACGTTCCACTGATTAATTGTTCTCACTGTCAGGAAATTTCTCCTTGGTTAGTTTCCAACCGTTGTTTCATTTATTGCCTTTTGGTGCTTTGGAATATAGTTTGTCCCCTATAGTAGCATTTACTGTTTACCCTAACCCTTCCTTTTAATGCCCCTGTAAGTGCTTCATCAGGGTGGAGTCAGGACAACTGAATGGAGCTGAGCGTTTACTGGCTGGATGCCTTTCCTGATGCCTTCCTGGTGTTCACAGCAGATGTCCTAGGTAGCAGCAGATATTTTCTCTTTGCACCCAGAGAGAGAAGCATCTGCTGCTAGCTAGGATTGAGCTCGCAGCCTCCTGATTGTGAGGCGAGAGCTCCACGCCGCTCAGGTAGCATGCTGTCCTTAATTTGCTACAGCTTTGCTTAAATCCCAACGGTGGCTTTAAGGGTTGGGGTTCAGCCACATAGCATGCATTGGAAGCACCTCTTAGCACATGCAGCATACTTTCTATGTTGCAGCATCTGAAAGTTGGAAACTTCTGCTCCTAAATGCCTGGAAAGCCTATCAAAAACCCACTCCACCCCACCCCCCCGTCCTTGTATTATTCTGTGGAGTTGTCAGGGTCAAGCTGTGAAACAAAAGACCCTCTTCAAACTTTGTCTTGGTGATACGTTTGCTGACCAAGAGAAAAGCCGCCTCCATCTCGGAGGGCCTGCTGGAAAGAGAAGGACAACATTCTGTGCAGAGTCTCCTTGTGGTTCTAGCAGCCTTCCCCAGCCCAGGGCCCTCTGGGTGTGTAGGACTACAACTTTCGGAATACCTCGCTAGCGCCTGGTCGTTGTAGTCTTGCCCATCAAAAAGTCATAACAGCCTTCCAGGTTGCAAGCAACAAAGTCAAGAAACTTGGAGAATCCTATCTGGCCTTTTCTGCTTCCTTGTGGTTCCATCTCCCCCAAACACCCCTCCTTCCAGCCCAGCTGTGCTCAGGGGGATAAGGGAAGGCTCCGTGTTTGGAGCAGCCTTGAGCTTCCTGGCTTTTTCCATCCTGTTCAACGTCCTTTCCTGGCTGTTTGGATGGCAAAGGAGAGAGCAAGAGAGCCATTCCTAGCCTGGTTCCTCCTGGTTTCTCGTGGCAGAAAAGCCTATTCCGCCTATACAAGTAGTTCGACAATTCATTTAATGACTATTTGAAATTATGACCTCAGTGAAAAATTGTGACTTGTAACCGGACCTCACACTTATGACCATTGTAGGCACCTGATCAAAATTTGGGCACTTCATAACCTGCATGTATTTGTAATGATTGCAGCATCCAGGGGTCACAGTTTCTATCTGCAATTTTCCCCGGGGGCTTCCAAAAATAAAGTCAATGGGGGAAGCCAGATTCATTTAATGACCATGACAAAAAGTTAATGAAATCGGCCACAGCTTATCAACCACATCACTTAGTGGCTGGCCACAATTGTGGCTGTAAGTGAAGGATTACCTGCATTCAGGCAGCTGAAAGCACAGGCATATTTCCTGCTGGCGTCTACAGTTCAGGTTGCCCTTACAAACTCAGAGAGAATTTGTTAACATGGCTGATAGATCCCCAGTCTTACTTCTAGTAGCTGGGACTCCAGTCTGGCAGAATAGAGTAGCAGAGCATAGCCCCCCATTGTGAGTCCTTTCATGCAAGCTTTAAGAAGCTCACAAGCTGCAGTTGCCAGAGGCTGTGATGATGCTGAGGACCAAAAGCTGGAATTCCCAACTTGTGCTGTCATAGCAACTGTTTCCATGGGAAGTGGCAAACATGTGGCCGGGCTGGAAGGCGAGGGCATCATTGGCTGAGGAAGCAGCAGGAGGGGCTGGGGAGAAGGGATGGCTCTTGAAAGCAAGAGCCATCAAGAGGCAGGTGACTAAGCAGTGAGGAAAATCCTCCACTGTCTTTCCAACAGGGTGGATGCCCTGATTCTTCCCTGATTTTTTTCCAGGTGTGTTTACAACTTTTCCCATCTTCAGCTTGGGCCATACAAATAGGGAAAAAGTTTAACACCCTGGAAGGCACAAGGTTAACAAAAAAATTAGTTGTTATCCAAGTTGCCTGTTAACCAGACTTCATCGCTCTTCCAACATTGCAAAATTCTCCCCTTTGTGGAGAGAACATTGTGATTAACAGTTTAGTTAAGATGGGTGACATGCTTGTTACACCATTGTACGCAGTCCTCAAAACTCGACTCAAGAAACAATTGATCAGCCCTTCCTCAGGAAATGAAGGAATAAAATACTGAATGGGATGCCACAAGGCTCAGTGGTAAAGAAAATGTTTTTTAAATACTGTATGCATCTGGCACAAAACTGGGTGGGACAGGTAACAGACTAGGAAACAAAATTCAAAATCATCTTGATAGGTTAGAGAAATAACTGAAATAACATTGAAATTTATGGAGGCAAACGAAAGTGCTTTATTCAAGAAATGAATGCAAAATACAGGATCGGAGATACGGCTTGTCAATACTTCTGGAAAAATAATGGTGCCATGGAGGAATGCTTACAAGCTTGACCTCAGTTGTAATTGATAGCTCTTCCGAGGTGATTCTAATAATGTCTTTGATCAACATCAGTTGCGTTCTTGTGTTGGCAGTTATACTTCTCAACCTTGCCAAGCACATTCATTTCACATCACATGCCCAGAGTTTGAGTTTCTGCTTGCTGATCTTCACCTCAAGAACTTGGTTAGCCTTTATTTCAGATCAATTCTGTCTATCTGCAGTTGCTATTAGTAATCATTAATAAAATTTTATATACATAAAAACTTACTTTGCTAACTGCCTAAATGTTTAGTTTTATCATAGTTTTCCATTGGAAAAGCATTGCTTCGGTTCTTCTGATCTTTGTTGTTATAATGTCCTTATTCGTGTTCTTCTCTATCATTGCCTTCTTCCTCTGCTTCTAGCTTTCCCTCTTATGTATTTTTAAGCCCAAGACACAAGACAACCTACCATGTTCATTAACTTGCTGTTATGCTTCACAAAGGATAATGGTTGATTTCTTAGTGGTTAACAATCTAGATTTTCACTTTCCATTTTCACTTTTATTAATAAACTCTTCTAAGTTGTCTATTTCTTGGCTAACAAAGTGCTGTTGTCTGCATATCAATTTTTAGTTTCAATCCTCTGCATTCTGCATTCTGGCACAGTTCATCCAATGGCCTTGCTCTAGTTAATGATGCAAAATAAACTGCCACACATTCTCCATTTTCCTATCTCCATTATCCATTGTACCTGTCATAACTATCTAACCTTATAGCCTTCTGCCTTTTCTGAAGCCTATCTGTTCATTTGTAACATCACTCTCCACATATTTTTCAACCTTTATTTGTAGGATCTGGACCAAAAATTATTTGTGCAAAAATGTGCAATATTTATGTAAGTCACACATTATTTTATAACTGCTTTTTTACAGCATTAGCAAGGCCCTTTTCTTCCAGTCTGTAGGCTACATAGTATAGTCCCATATTTCTTGACACTGAATTGTTTGCACCTTAACTGATGCTTTTGTGCAGCTTTCATCATTGGTGGGTATTTTTTGGAGGAAATTACCTGTACCTGGTGCTTTCCTATTTGTAGCTTATTGCTTATTATACTTTGCTTTTGAGCCAAGTTGGTTTCTGAATATATTTTCTGTCTGCAAACTTGGCTGTAGTCTTGTTTGTAAAAAGTTTCCATGTAATCTTCCCAGAGAATATGAGTCAACCATATCAAGTGGCTGCAAGCACATTTTTAGGCTGCATCAACAGAAGTACGGTATAATTTTGAAATCGTGGGACATCACTTTTATCTGTACTGGCCATCAGGACAAATCAGGCTCAGGAATCTGAGTCCTTTCAAACAAAAGCTTAGCTTGTTAAGCTAAGTGGTTGGTAAGTGAAACAGTCTGACATCAGCTTTTCTTTGCGTTGCAGAAATGCAAGGATTGCTTGTAAAGTTACCTTTTCAGCTCTGTCAACCATTGCAAATGGTTGCCAAACAAGGCAGTTGCTAAAGGAGTAATGATCTTCATAGGGAGGCAGAAGCCTTTGAATGGCCTGAGGAACGTACTATAGGAGGACCAGTGGAATAGATAATAAACCTAGACTTGTTCACCAACTGTCAGGAAAAAAAATAATTTGGGTTTCTACAATGTGCACAGATTAAGATTCTGTGCCACTAGGCGTGGCTGACAGAGCTCCATCTCTACCTTCAGGTGTTGGTGTTTTGGCAGCAGTAGGAAGAGGGCACCAACCACAGGTGGTGCCAGTCCCTTCAGCACTTGCCTCAATCATGAAGTATTTTCTTTTCCAATCGTGATTCTCTGAGAGCCTGTTTAGGAAGACTTGTGGAAACAAAAGGGGTGGAGCACAAGAATTTTCAACCTGGAACAATTTCCCATCTGCAACCCAGCCTTCTTCATTTCCCTTTTAAACTATCTTTCAGTGACTGGGCAAACCGGTGGCTGATAACCAAGCAGCATTGCTCATATTATCATTTCCCGAATCCTTACTTCCCTGGGAACTGACTATTTCCATCCCCCCACCCCTTAAAAGATCTCTACCAAACAGAGTAAGTTAATTTTCATGCTGTTCTCAGCAAAGAAATCAGGAAATATCAGGGCTGCAAAAAGGTTCCATCATGACTTAGTCAAGAAAAGATCCTCTCGATCCCTTTGCTGAAGAATCTCCTAGTTTTCTTTCTGCCTCATGCCAGGAAGAGGGGGGGGACGACATTTTTTTGTATTTTTCTCTTTGTTGAAAATTGAATAGGCAGCTTTTTCTGAGGAGGACACATCTTGACTTTAGAAAGCAGAGGAATGATTCAGTTACAAAATGGCTGCCACCTCAGGTCATAAACACTTGATGCTCGGAGTCAAAAGGCAAATTAAATCCAGAAGCTCTTCCTGTGAATAAGTCTGATGCAGCATTTCCTTTTTAATATTGTTTTAATTAATTTTTAAATGGGGTGGAATAGACAGACTCTTAGGGAAGAATCCAGAGGTGCTGGCTTCTCTTGCAAAAACATGCATTATTTAGCCTCTCCCAAATGCAGAAGAAATGGCCTCCTGGCTCCCAGGAGCTTCCTTGGACTTGGGGTGGGAACGACGGCCTTCCAGGGGTGGGCTTGGTTCTTTCATGATGGTTCTGCTGATGGCGTCATGGCTCAGCAGCGAGAGAAGAATGGCAGCAGTAAGTCCCTTCAATCATCTTTTGGAGATCTCTCTGAACAAAACCAATCCTCGCACTTCAAAAGAGAATTATTTTCTATCAGAAACAGCATTGGAATTATGCATTATCTTCCCCAAACACTGCAAAACCACTGCGTTTTCCTTAATTCAGAGCCCAAGGCAGGCTTCTGGCAAGCCAATCTTGGTTTAAGCCAATCGGAGTGGAGGGAAGCTTTTAGCGATGCCAGGTGCCCTCCTGCAGCTGCATCTAGCTACTTGAGTGGGAATGTTCCCCAGCTCGCCTCACTTCCCCTTTCCAAAGAGTCCTGGCTCTGTGGATGTGAACCCGTATGCTCTCACAGGGACGTTTTCTACTCACGCTCCATCTCGTCCCTGTATTGAGGGCTGAGATCCAAAAATCTGACCTTGAATGTAAGAGATTCATTGGCTTGTGTTGGCTCCAAATGAGTAACCTGTTCCTGCTGCATTTCCAGGCAGCCTTGCTAAGCATCCACATTCCCCCAACTCTGCAGGCCTGACTGTGATGCCTCCAGGCACAGGGTGCAGTTGAACCAGAAACGCTCAGAACTGGAAGGGCCCAGAGAGGCACCTTCAGGTCCAATTTCCTGCTCAATGTAGGGAGGCTCTTTCGAACCTCCTCGGTCCAACCTCTGTGGGACGCATCATCCAGTGAAGAAGAGCTCCTGCCTTTTAGGGTCATGGGTCCCTTTGCCAATATGCTCAAGCCATCAGGGATTCTTCATGTTCAGCCAGAACCTCTCTGCCTGTACCCTAAGCCCATAATTCTGCCTCCCGGTCTTTGTGACAATAAATGTCTGGATCTTCGGTTTAATATTAAATGGCTTTCCCCCTCCCTCAGTTTACTCTTTTCAAAATTAAGTATATCCTATGAACCCCCTTTGTAAGATTTACAGTGGTTTTGAGTCCTTGATCATCATCTAGCACAGGGGTCTCCAACCTTGGCAACTTTAAGCCTGGAGGACTTAATTCAAAGCTGGTTGGGGAATTCTGGGAATTGAAGTCCTCCATTCTGGAAGTTGAAGTGCTCCAGCCTTAAAGTTGCCAAGGTTGGAGACCCTTGATCTAGCAGGCCAGAACCCCTCTTAAAGTTCCCTTCCATTCTTCTGAGGCTCCCAGATCAACAGAGAGGAAAGTGGAAGGCGGCTGGGAAATGATACTTCTGTTCATGAAGCCACCACCTTGGTTTCATTCACAGGAGCCCCTTCATGTTCCTGCCCTGTATGTTTTGCACATTATTCTACTGTAGGTTGTCTTGTGCAAAATTTAACTCTGAGGTTGAGACCATTGCAAGTGCATGTGAAGCGCCCAGAAGTCCAGCCAGAAATGAAAGGGGTGGCGGGTGCCTTGTGAGGGGTACAGGAAGAGTCCCAATCCAGTTTATCTCCTCCTTTGACCTGCAGGGTTAATAATAATACACTGCAATGTCCTTTATTCCAGCCCAGGACTGGTTATTATACAATTCTCTCTGTCTAGCCTTCTGAGAAGCAAGTAGGAGCCTTGCAGTTCTGTCAGAGCTTCCTCTCAGCTTCAGCAAAATCCTGACCTGCAGTAGATTTAATTTCACCCTGCAAAGCTGCTGCTACACTTTTAGTCACACAAAAAGCAAAGAAGGTCACCAATTTCCTGCCACTTCATCATCAGAAAAATAAGAAAAAAATAACCTCTTCCCCAAAACTTTTTAGAGCTGAAGGATTTCTGACTCTTTGGCAGTTAATTGTCCACTTTTGATCCTGCAACTTACAAATGTATTCAGGCTTGGCAAGTGAGTGAGTAAAGTTTAAAGAACTGGCATTGCCGTGTCTCAAAGAAGAAGCCTATGTAAGGGGTCAAGCTGGACAATTTCAGTTTGGCCATGTGGGTTTTGTTTTGCATTATGCTAAATCATGGTTGTTAATTTAGAATATATGGAGTAAACTATCAATGGCTGGCCTTGCACAATACTCTCAGCCAGGGGTGTCAAACTCAAGGCCTGCGAGTCGGATCCAGCCTGTGGGGTGCTTAAATCTGGCCTGCGGGACTGGCCTGGAAAGAGCAAAGGACTGACCTGTGGTACCTCTGTCAGCCAAAATGGAGTGTGTGGGAGGGGGCCTCACGCGCCCCCCCCATGCGCCGTTTTTGGCCTGGACTGCCTCCTGCAGCACTCTGCCAGCCAAANATTTTGGCTGACAGGGTGCTGCAGGAGGCACCTGTCCCATCGTCCCATCTCTCCACCCCCCGGCCAGCCTGTGGAGGAGAACTACAATCCTGATCCGGCCCTTGAAGAAATCCGGTTTGACACCCCCGCTCTAAGCCATATGATCAACAAATCGCAATTACTAGGTTCACATATCATCCTAAATGAAAACCAAACCACATCATGGCTTAGCATAATATATATGGTTTCCTGCCCACCTGCTTCAATTTTGAAAGGACCATTTTATGTGTTTGGCTGTGAGGCTAAATGAGTCATGCAGTTTCTGGAATTTTGACTATGTTGACCAATTTGGGGACAAAATTAAATTTTATTTTGAGACTTGCTACATACTCTTTAAGACAGATGCCTGAAGGCCATAACAATCCTGGCAAATACCAGCACATAAGAGCTTTCTGCTGACAGCTTTAGGACATCTCTTGTCCCTAGTCAGAAACAAGCCCTCCTCTGTTTAAGTAGTGCTTCTAGATAACCAGTAGCAGGACAATCTCACAAAACAAAGCATTGGCTTTGGGTATATGAAACCTGTAAAACTCTAGCTTGAGGCAATCTTGTCATCTAAATCTAAGACTCTTAAGGAAAGAGGAGGGGGACCTGCTAATCAATGTTTTCCCTGCTCCAAAGAAGAACTTTGAATGGATCCTGTTTGTGGAATTTTAGGAAGCACAGCAACCATCTTTGTCTCAGTGACTTTTTTCTGGACTAAAAACCTGCACTTTAGACATTTAATGCTAAAAAGGGGGCCATCTCTTGACTGCCTATGACAAAACATGCATTGCACAATCCCACTTCCAAGGATTGGCTGCAATCGGCCAGAGCCTCCACTTCCCCAAGTACATTCGCAACTCTTGCTTGCTTCAAGTGAAAATTCTGCAGTTGCCCATAGCAACCCAAAAGGCGATGCGGCTCTTCCCACAGAAAGGCTGTTAATTGCAAATCATTCTTGATGAAAGAGGAAATTGCTTTGCTAGGCGTGCAAAAAGAGCAATCAGAAATTAAAACTGAATCTTTAACATGGGATGGATGGCCAGACAAGCTTGTTGCCTTCTGTCCTGTGTGGAGGAGGAAAGAGAAAGGGGCCATGAAGGAGCCCTGAACACCCAGGCAGGTTCTGGCCTGCAACCTCTGCCTTCTGGCAGAAAACGAGGAGGGAAAGAGGGGCTTAGGATGCAATGCCACCCCCCCACCCCACCCATTTGCTCCTGCAAGTTGCTACTTGCATTTGGCAGATAGCACATGTGTCGGAAGAGTGAGCAATGCATTTTTCCAGGAAGCACAAAGGAAGAGGTGTATTTATTCTCCTTGGGGGAGAGAGCTTTGGCCTACCATGTGCGGCTCCACTTCTTTTGGGGCCACCATGTTGGCTGCCATGGGGAAATAGTGAACCCATGATCCATTCACTGGATTGCACACCAAGGTGAACACCAGTCAAGGGGGAAAGGTGGACGATGCCACAAGGATGCTAGAGGGAGGGGAAAGCCATCCCTGGGACCCCAGACGGGACACCTGCATTGCCCTGACCCAGCTAGCAGGCAACGGTTTCCAAGTGGGTTTAATCCTGAATGCAGTTTGGTGGATGAGGGAAGCCACAGGACAAGAAGGGAAGGGAAGATTATCTAGGGTGGCATTTCTCAAACATGTTGGTCTCGGAACAATCCCTCCCCCTTTTGTTTTGGTGCCTTCAAATTGGTGTGGACTCCCGGCAATTGCCTGAAGAAGCCCTGGCAGTTTTCTTGGCAAGATTTCAAAAGTAATTTGCCATTGTCTGTTTCCTAGGGCTGATAGAGAGTGACTGGCATAGAACCCCCCAACTGGCTTTGTGCTTGAAGGTGGAATTGGAACTTTTGGTCTCCTGGTTCCTGTCTTGCTGCTTTAACCACCAGGAACCCTTTGCCTTCTTAAAAATAATTGAAGGCCCCAAAGAGCTTTGGTTTATGTAGATTATAACTATTATATAGGTTATAAATATTTACTCTTATTAGAAATCAAAACTGAGAAATCTTAAAATATTTATTTTTTTGACAGAGTCCATCCTTTGAGAAGCACTCTTCTAGGAGCTGAAGATTCTTTTAAGTGGGTTTATAGTCTCAATGTTACCCTGCACTGAACATGTACATTGCATTAAGCCATCGTTTGGTTGGGTTGGCTTTGTTGGCTGCATGACGTCAACCCTCTTGGCTCATAATCATGGTTTATGCTTTAATACTCTCATAGTTTAAAAAAAATCTATGGGTTAGGATGGATGCAGACCCAGAAAAAAAGCAAGTAGATGGAATTACATTCCTTGGTGCTATTGGGAGGGCCAGTGATTGTGAGTTCACAGTATCTTGAACTTGAAAAGGGAATTATTCAAATCTACTTAAATATTTGAAAATCTTCCTGTCTCACTCACCTTTTTTAAAGATTAGAGAGTCCCCATTCTGTCATCTGAGGCTCCTGAGATCCCTTTTTAAGAAGAGATTGGATAACCATTTG
>AZIM01001081.1:473061-484833 GCA_000516915.1 Ophiophagus hannah
ATCTAGTAGATCGGGGCTCTCCAACGCTGAAGCACGAACCAAAGCCGCGCACAGTCGCGGTCAGCAGTCCGTCCTCGGGGAGGCTCAAAACCGGAAGTCCAGGAGCTACATTTTTACTATTAAATTCATCTACGGGGTGACAATAAGTAAGAACATGTTACTGTAGTTGTGCATTCACCAAGGTAGGCATCATCTACCAGCTGCGGCTTAGCAGTATTTTGAAGACTGCAGAAATACTTGACTTAAAACCATTCATTTAACAACTGAGATTACAACAGAAAAGTGACTTACAACCAGTCCTCATACTTACCTTACTAATTGTAGTTGCTAATCAAGGACATCTTGTTCTGCATCTTTCTGTGTAGGCAACATTCTCAATAAAAGCAATCAGGTACACTAAAAGCTCTTCAGTTTGGCAGATAAAAAAATAATAAATAAAATGCCAGGTGTTCCAAGGTTCACTACAAAGTTTAATATGGGGGAGCAGGAGCTGCTTCATTTTGATTCCTCCTTTGATATGGGCAGTGCAGAGGGAGCTGGAGTTTCCCAAAGCAGGAAGACCAATTATGCCAACAACCTAGCACTGCGCCAAGCCAAACATTCCTTAAATGATGGGGAGAGGGGCGTAGAAAGACCCGATTCAGGAAGCTGCACTCTGGATTGGCATCTATTTCATCCGAGGATGGCCTGATCCAGCCATGCTGTGTTGAACACCTGGAGCAGGGAATGCTCGACCCAAGTCAGGGGGGCTCTGCGAGTATCCTTTGTGCATGAAGACACCTCCGTAAGAGTGTGGCTTTAAGGTGTATTCAGGTACCTGGATACAGCCCTTACACTAAGTCCTTCCATCAATCTATTTTGGAAGAAGAAGAAACCCTGAGCAATGAGAGTTGGACTTCTTTCTAGCCATGCACTCAGCTGATTTAACACTTTTGGTAGACACCTTCTAGTTCAGGGGTGTCCAATACTGGCAACTTTAAAATCTGGACTTCAACTTCCAGAATTCCCCAGCAAGTCTTAAAGTTGCTGAGGTTGGACACCCCTGATCTAGACAACCCTAAGGCACAATGTCTTGACATTCATCATTGTCTTCCTTTTCTCTCTTCCAGTTTCCAAAAAACAAGCCCTCAGTGAACATCATTGAAGCATGACAGCTGATGGAAAGGGCTGTGCCTCTTTTCACCTTCCTCTTTTCATTTTCCTCTCCAAGATCTGGCAGCCAAGAGATGAAATACTGTACCATTAGATTTCCTGCTCAGCTGGCTCAGTTAAAACCTCCCCATTTTTGCTGTGGGAAAAAGAAAGTCTGACAAAACTTTGCAAAATGAAGAGAAAGACTCTGCAGGGAAAACAGCCTAATGGGAACATTTCCATGAAACTGTCCAAAAACTTGGGTCCAATAACAGAACTAGCTTAGCTCTTCCCAACTTTCAGATGTACTGAGTGATAACTCCCCTAATCTCCAGAAGGTATGACTTTTGTGGCTGGGGATTATGGGAGATAAAATCCACACATTTGAAGGGGACCTGAATAGGGAAAACTGAACTACATTTGCTGCTGGAGATAATAAGATGTTATATGTCTCTTCCTTGTCCTACATCCGACTCCTGGAAAATAGTTCATCTTGTTGCTATTTTGCTTTTTGGCTACCATGGTTAAATTCTTAAGGAGGACATGCTATCCTGTATTTCAGGCATCACTGCCCTAGTCTCTCCTTCTAGTGGTAATATTGGAGACACTTTTCCTTGGACTAAACAAAACGTTTGGCATCATGATGAGTTCCATTGCAGGCATCTTATTCTTCATGCATTAAGCACTTATAACTGTTAGGAGGCATTCAGTGTTCTTTCTTTAAAACAAAACAAAAACAAATCAGAAGCACATGATATTTTCCACCTGGGTTCTCAGGGCTCCATTAGCTGCTGTTGCTGCTTTCAAATTATTTTGAGCAGTTGTGTAAGTCATCTTATTCCCACAATTTGTGGGATAATCAATGCAAAAAAGAAAAAGATAAAAATGTTCTAGCTTTACAGAACAATGAAGTTTGACAGCACCATAGAGAAGAACTGAACACATGCTGTTTTTGCCTCTTAAATAGGGAGAGGATAATATCCCACCTCTGTCGCAAATATATGGATTTTATATCCCCTTAATTTCTTCAAAAATTTCTTTGGAATTATAGTTTAATGTAGTTCTGAAAATTATACAATCAGATGATCCACCAAATCAGGTTAAAGAGAGGAGGGTCTTATTAACTCTCTTGTTTCTTAGGAGAATAGCCAAAGGGGTCTTTCATAGGAACCCATAAGCCCTTGGCCCCCAATAGTTAATCCTATTTTGCACACTCAGAGTATCGGTTATCAGTTTTATGAAGCAATCCAAGATAAGGACAATGTGTCTGCCATTAAATATTTTAGTCCCCTTTTTGGGGGTGGTCATGATTACAATTAATGCCCTATTAATTGTCCTTTTGCAAAAAAGAATTTGCATTTGCCTATTTTAAACTTACTGTTTTCTTGGTTGGACCTTAGTTTTAGGGCAAGTAAAAAAAGATAATCAATTACTTTGTCAGAAAACTGGAACTGAGGCCTTACCGAACCAGTTCCCTGATTCCTCAGACAGATCACCATTTCTACTACTCCTTTCCAGTGGGGTCTTCTGAGATGCATCCATAATTGTGTGCCAAGCAATTGCAATCTGGTCCATGAAAAGTGTTAGTCCTTGCAGGATCTCCAATTTAATATTAAGAGCATTGCATCTGATTAACTGGCACCAATATTCTTGCATTCCTGAAATCATTCCCAAGTGTGCTTGAATGCTCAGTTGGGGGAAGACAAGATCCCAGGTTAAGGGTCTATGACAACTCGCCACAGGACAGCTTGCTGCAGGACAAGAGTTACATTAATATCAAAGACACAGGTGGAATAGAATCATTAAAGAAAAGATGCAAAAGGAGGGACAGAATGAAATGTGAATGGCAAAAATTAAAATATTTTTTATTTATGTTTAAATAAATAAATAGATTGGTTAAACTGTCCTGCAACAAGTAGGCTGTGACAAGTTGTCCCATTCCCCTGATTAATGCAGGGTGAGAAGGAGACTTTATAAGTGGAATATCACTTTAACTTTCCTGCAAGCACTCAAGAAAAACCGGCCCTTGGAATGTTAATGGATGTTGTTTGAGGGAGGGGATTCAAGAACTGGATTTGAAGTGGACTTACAACATTGTGAATTTTGTTAGTGTTGCCTTCACCTGCCTTATTAGCAAGACTTTTTTATTATTAGTTAAACTTTACTGCTGTAAGATCAAAATGTGTGTGTGTGGGGGGGGGGAGAATCTTTTTAATTCATGTATTTATGCCCTGCCTTTCTTTTCTCAGTGCAGCCTTGTAATCTGCCAATTTGTGAAGGACGAGGCCATGCTGGGTCTTATGCCTGGCAAGAGGATAGGAACTCATTTCCTACATTCAAAGTCCACCATGCTGGTTACTCTATGACAAAAACCCACAGATTGAGCCAAATCAGGATATAGTGGATGAAGGAACAAGCTCAAACTGCCTCCTTCCAGGTCTTAATTATATAGT
Source organism: Ophiophagus hannah (assembly GCA_000516915.1). Lineage (NCBI taxonomy): Eukaryota > Metazoa > Chordata > Lepidosauria > Squamata > Elapidae > Ophiophagus > Ophiophagus hannah. The sequence continues at coordinate 476,646 of AZIM01001081.1, forward strand.
TCTTGATACATGCAATTGCAGATGAAGTCTTAAAAACTGATTTTTCATTCTGTTTGAAAATCACTAGAGTTTTACCCCAAAACACAGGCAACCTCCACCTTCCAAGCCTACCGTCTTTGTAGATTGCAATTCCCATCATCCCCTGTAACCCAGCTTATTTGGAAGATGCCAAGTCTGTCCGATGACTGGCAGAGTTTCTTCATCAAGGCATGTAGATAATCTTCGAAGCCTTCCATGCAGTGGTGCTGTTTAGAATTTTCAATATTTCTGCATAGATATGAGCTAATACATGGACTTTTCTCCACCCAAGTCCTGAAACTGGATAAAGAGAATCCATTCCACCAAATGAGTCAAAAATTATATTTGTTTATGCATTTATTGAGAAAAATGATCTGAAGCTACATATTTGTGTGTAGCAAAAGTAGGCAAATCTTTGCTTTTGACGACTGGTGGGCCTGACTTAGGTAGCAGTGACAGCAACTAAACGCTCCATGTTTTAGGTCATTCTTATGCAGAAATATATTGAACAAGGGAGTTTCCAACTTTTTTTCTGCACCACTGCAGCTAAAAACAGATCCCGGCATGAAGGGCTGCACAAAAAAACAGGCAGCCCATTAAGAAAGAAATTGCCCTTTCTCCCCAGGCATGGGCACGCTGCTCCCAGAAGTCATATTCTGTTGTATTGGTGAGAGGGTTGGATTTTCCCGTGTTCCTTCCAAAAGGATGGTGTGAAGCAGGTTGAAACCTTCTCTGTCAATCGCGGTAGGTAAAAATAAATCACCCCCACATTTCCAGGTCCTCATTTTAAAGAAGGCTGGGAGACTCAATGCTGCTCATTAATTGCAGAACGTAAGTTGTGTTCCTGAGGACCTATGCACAAACTAATTATTTTTTCAGCCTTATTCAAAGCTTCCATGCTGCTCCAAACAGCTGGGTTCTTCCATTCCATACTAACATAGCCCTGGGTTTATGTTCCTTTGCTAAAGGCACAAGTGGCAGAGAATACAAAATGCTGAGATGGTTGAGATCTTTCGCTAAATTTTATCTCAGACTCAGACTTGGTGCTTGCTTGATGTGTTCCCTTGAGCCATAATGCCATTTGTTAAGTTTTGATCTATTGTAATCAGAATTCCAGCAATACGGTTTCATGCACTGTATGAATCTGGCCACTTTACTTAAGATGCTCTCCTGTGTTAGATGTCTCGGTGGGAAGGTGAAGCCTGATGTATGGATGCCAATGGTCAGGGAGGAGCAGCTGAAGAAATAATTCCTGACCTGCTACAGGAATAGGTGACTGATCAGTGCTGGACATTGACAGGACATCATAATCCAACAGGGCTCTTTTTTAAAAGTAGTATATGTTATTAAAGGTTGCAGTTACAAAGATGAGCTACTAAAAACTAAAAAAGAAATTAATGGTGCAGAAAAGAAAAAGTGGAGAAATAGAAAAAGAAAGAAAGAAAGAATAAAAAAGAATATGGTAAAAAAGACAAAAGATATATATAAAGAAGTGAGTTCTCCCTTCATCACAAGTATAAACAATTTTAGTAATTTATCACCTCCTCTTAGAAGGCAACAAACGATCTCTTCTTCCCATCTCTTAAAAAAAACAAAACCTAACAGGTAAAGGTTTCCCTTGTCCAGTCGTGTCTGAGTCTTGGGGCAAGGCTCTTCTCTGTGTCCTAGCTGAGGGAGCCAGCATTGTCTGAAGACGCTTCCATGGTCTTGTGGCCGGCCAAGGCGCATGGGATGAAAGGGTACCTATTTATCTACTCACATTTACATGTTTTCAAACTGCTAGGTAGAATAGAATCCCAAGTCCAGAGAGTCCTTGTCTAGAGAGGTTCAAAGAGCTGGCCTACTTGGGGCTCTCTGTTCCTCACGGTGGTTGTGTCAACACCATGTTTCATGGATCTCTCATCAGTCTGCCATTTCCTTCTCCAGATGTCCCAACGTGGCTCTTTTTAGGCTTCTCTAACCTTCCCTTTAACTTTCTTATACGGATTTCCCCAAGTAAATTGTTCTGATGCACCAGACAGAAGAGGCTATAGTGCTAGATAATATCAATAGAGATGGTTTCATGATAACATGTGAAATATCCTCATAGTGAAACTCTCATGACAGCATTTCTGTCTTGGCCAGCTTTCAGCTATGGAAGTTACATCCAGAGGGTCCTAATAAGCCTCTTCAAAGCAGCATCACTTTTGTAGGTAACTAAAATAGCCAGTCAAGCTTGAGACATAGCTTTCCCTACTCCTCATGTTCCTATGCTGGCCATGTCAGATGGCCCTTCTGAGCTGCAATTCCAAGATGGCTGGAGAGCACCAGGTTGAGGGAGGCCACTGTTAAGTCACCTTTGAAATGAGGTCCTGCTGCATCAAATTCCAGACAAGGTACCAGCAGTTATGGGGCAACCCATTACAGCCATTTGCAAGATACGATCCCATTCCATGCTTTGCTCTGTTCAGCACTCACCAAAAAGGAGGCTCAGAACAAGTTGTTTGGCTTGGGACATAGTTATTACCTGTGATAACAATTTAAGCAATAAACCATATTTTTAAAAATACGTTGAAAGGCCCATCTCATTTGAATGGAAATATGTATCAGTTATTAAAAAGATCAGTTATCCCCAAGCTGGACGTTGGAAAGCATGCTATAGCAGGGTTTAAATAACTGTAGGGGAAGGAATTATTCTTAGCAATTATTCTAAACTGAATTAATAATATGCATCAAAGTGCTACTTTTGAGCCCTTTTTCACATGTGGCATGTATAATGGAGTTCTTGGATTGTACCATTTCATCTGCCAGATCAGGTGGGGAAGGAAATTAATGTCCATGATGAACCTACAGGGTTAGCTGCATGTCAATTGGGGCACTTACTTGAGTAGCTCAGCCCTCACAGGCTTGGAATTGTTTCTGTTAGGCTACAACAATCTCCCCTCTCTCTCTCCACCTCAACTATGGGCAAGCAACCAAAAAGACCCAAGAAAGCAAATTCACAGACTGAACTAACCTAAAAATCACTTAGCTGGATTCACTTAGTTTTGGGAGGATGGGATGGGATGGGATAGAACAGAACAGAACAGAACAGGTGTGATTGAACACACAAGGAATTTTGTCTCCGGTGCATAAGCTCTCAGTGTACAGGTAATCCTCAACTTATGACCATCATTGAGCCCAAAATTTGTTGCTAAGTGAAACATTTGTTAAGTGAGTTTTGCCCCATGTTAAGACCTTTCTTGCCACAGTTGTTAAGTGAATCTAGCTTCCCCATTGATTTTGCTTCTCAGAAGGCCAGAAAAGGCAACCGGACCCCGGGACATTTCAACCGTCATAAATATGAGGTCGTTGCCAAGCGATGGAATTTTGATCACCTGACCCTGGGGATGCTACAATGGTCGTAAGTGTGGGAAAAGGTTGTAAGTCATGTTTTTGAGTGCCGTTGTGACTTTGGATGCTCACTAAAGGAGCATCCAAAGTTGTAAGTGGAGGACTGTATCAGTTGGAGCAGCAGGAAGGCCCCATCAATGACCTCCGAGAGGCACCGTTCTTTCCAGTTCTAGGCAGTATGTATCCTGTCACCCCCATACGACCTTTGAGCGCCACTCAGAGGATGTGCTAATCAATAACGTCCCTGGTGTTTTTCCAGGTGCAAATCAGTGGGTGCATGTGTGGTTATAAAGCAGGAAGCCTTTTCCCCTCGGCCAGAGAGGAACGAGGGGCAGCTTTTCTGTTTATAGCAAGTGATTTTTTTTTGCACCATTGTAACTTCAGTCACTAAATGAACACTAAATTGTAAGTTGAGGACTACCTGTACAAACAACAAAGTACTATAATCCAACAGTAGAATGTAATAGGAAAGGTGAGAAGGATAGCAGTCACACATCCCTACAACATGGGTAAACAGACGGTGAGAATTAGGAGTTCCGCAGAGTGACAGCACATAGTGTCTTTGTGTCTGGTTGTTTTGGCATAAAGTGCTCTGCAGCAGTGTCCCCAGGGCGGAAGCTGAAACAGGTTTTGTCCAGGATGTGAGGGGTCTGCACTCTGCAGATGTTTAATCAGCCTTCTTTTTGACCCATGCAGTACACAAGCCCTCAATGGAAGGCAGACTTTGTGCATCAGTTGTGGTTTCTGTTTCCATTTATGACTTAGTTCGGCCATGAACGTAGCTAATTAGTAGCAGTGAATTAATGCTCGAAATAAGGGCTCATTTTGGGGGAAGGTGCTAAATGCTTGGCACTAGGTTGCTCCTGGAAATATCTGAGAGATGCATTCTTTCATTGTCAAATCCTGAGTAGCAAGAACCTGGGCATTTGGCCCTGTTTAATTTTCAGGGTGATTCAGTGGCACTTGTGAACTTCCTTTAAAGGAAGAGGCCTTTGTTTGGATAACTAAGGCTGAGGAATTCTGAGAGGTGAAGTCCACACACCTAAAAGTGGCTGAGACTGGGAAACACTGATCTAGATATCTCCTCAAGCTTTTCCTAATACTTCTCCTTGGCTCAGAATTCCTGTACCCATTTCCCATTTTTATCTTAGCCTAACCCTTAAACGTGTTCTCTTGATTAAACAACGAGCAAAGTGAAAGCTATTTCAAAACTTCATTACTGCATGGGAAATATTTTTCAGAAGTAGCCACTAATAAAGAGGCAACAACAATCATTTCATAATGTTGTGAAACCTCCCTTCCTTGGATGACTCTATCCTTAAAGAAGGATACCCTAACCCTTAAAGAAGGATTTGCCTTTAATTGCAAATATTCAGCACCTGCTAAGCCTGAATCCTGAAGAGATGTCATCAAAAAGAGGCATGGAAGAACAGCTAGATGTGTATATAGTCCTTGTGGGTTTCTGGGCATGGTTTTCCAGAAGCGGCTTGCCATTACCTTCTTCCTAGAGCTGAGAAAGAATGACTGGCTCAAGGTCATTCAGCTGAGTTTACACTTAAGAGAGAAGTAAAACTCAGAATGTCTTCGTTTCTAGCTTGGGTCCTTTAACCACTACACCAAACTGGCTCTCAGATATATCTTTACTCTTAAGAAACTAGAGTAACAGCACTGGAAAACGCCATCCAGGATTCATTAAAATTGGAGGCAGAATACTCAACACTGGATTAAATTAGGATTAATATTAAACCTGGTTAGATTTACTTCCCTAAATTACATGGAAAAAGTGCAAAGAAGAGCAATTTAGTTGATTAAATGCTTGATTGAAGACAAACCCATATGAAGAACAGTTGCAGGAATTCAATATGGCCAGTTTAGAGAAAAGAAGGACTAGGGGTGACATGATAGCAGTATCCCAGTATTTGAGGGGCTGCTACAAAGAAGAGGGGGTCAAATTATTTTCCAAAGCCACAGAGGGTGGACAATAAGCAATGGTTGGAAACCAATCAAGGAGAGAAGCAACCTGGAATTGAGGAGAAACTTCCTAATAATGAAGACAATTAACCAGTGGAACAGAAGTTGCCACCAGAAGTTGTGGGTGCTCCATCACTGGAGGTTTTTAGGAAGAGACTGGGCAGCCACCTGTCTGGAATGGCATGGGGTCTCCTGCTTAAGCAAGGGGTTGGACTAGAAGACCTCCAAGGTCCCTTCCAGCCCTATTCTGTTTGAGTACCCTTTACTCGGCCACTTCAGGTTTGAAACCTTACCGCAAATTAGAGTTCTGTTCTATGCTCTATATTCTATTCTCTCCAAAGATGCAACCCCCACTAAGAAGGACCACAATGAAAGGGAGTCTCTGACGATTGTTCTCCAGCCCCCTCTCTGCTTGAATGGGAGCAGGATTTCCAGGGCATCATGCAGCCAATGCAGAGGCGTAGAGAAAGAACCAAATGGAGTTTGCAAAAACCCTGCCCACATTAACAGCAGGCTCTCGTGCGGCTCTTTTCCCAGCCTCATTGGAAGAGAAGATGGGGAGGCATGGGCTTTGCAGCTTGCTCAGCCTCCCCACAGGCCTCCTGCCAGCATCAAAGGGAAAGAAGCTGGTGCTGCACTTTCTGTCATTAGCTCCTGTAATTGCACATTTCAAGGATGGAGCAGTACATGCAATTAGGGAACGACAACCAGGGATAAATAATGCTAGCCCAGAGCAACTCCTGTGCTTCAGAGAGGGGACTTTCGAGCTATAAAAGCCAGCCCCCAGACTCACTGGGGCAACCGATTTAAAGAAGCAGGAATGCATTGTGAGCACACACTGGTAAAGAAAGAGCTACATATTACATAAGTGAGAAGGAAGGTTTCAGAAGGACAGGGCAAAATACTAGAGGGATGCAACCGGCCTCTGCATTATTTAAGAAAGGTCTGTGCCAAACCACAATTAAATGAGTTTTTATAAGGTCAACAGCTCACAACAAAAATATGCCCATAAAATGAGGGTATTTTTCCTCCTATAGAATATTTTCAACAATTGAATGGCTTCAAAAAGTTGATACACAGAACTGATAAAATGATTTCACAAGTGAGAAGTCAAATATTGATTGAGTGATTTAGGCATAACATTATAGAGTAAACAAAATCCCACATTAAAATTGTTCTACTTGTACCTTATTATGCAAATGTAAAACAAGAAATGTGCTTGAATAACAGAACAGAATAACAGAGTGGGAAGGGGACCTTCGAGGTCTTTAATCCAACCACCTGTTCAAGCAGGAAGGAAACCCTACACCAGGGTGGTCAAACTCACAGGCCGGATGCATCACACGCTGGCCACGCCCATGCCCAGTTCAGCAAAGGGGGAAAGTCCCAATACATCACGTGACACTGCCGTGACGATGTCCATTTAACAGTCCCGCCCTACACCATTCTAGATAAATGGCTGACCAGTGTCTCTTTAAAGTCTCTGATGGTGCATCCACAACTTTTGGAGGCAAGCCGTTCCACGGGTTTATTGTTCTGTCAGGAAATTTCTCCTTAGTTGTAGAGGTTGCTTCTCTCCTTGATTAGTTTCCATCCATTGCTTGAAAACTCCATTACTTGGCTCGCACGGTACCCCAGCAGCAACATCTACAAACAGGATTATTTTCAAATTTCAGCTACTTAGTCATTGGTGCTCAGTTGGACAAAGAGACAGCATTTAGATTCCTGCTTCAAAAAGGCAGAAGCACAGGTTCTTGAGGGACAAACTACTTAGAACAAGGATGGAGAGAACATGAATACACTATATCATAATGACATTGCCTGGTTTACAAATTAGAGATTTGTGTAAAACCAGACAATTCTAATTTATTTATGTCAATGTGATATGTGAACCCAGTCATTATGTGATTCTGTTTTGGCATTCAAACATCAAACCCTAAGTGTGCTTAACTTATAATTAGAACACTTATTATTTCCCACAGTTGATGCCACATTGATTGCAGCATACTGTTTCAGAAATTATTTTTCAAGTTAATGCTTACCCACAGAGGATTAAAACATCCATGACACTATCTAAACAGCTTTGTAGGAGAGATCTGTGGAAAATGATGTATGTAATCCTGGGCAAGCAACAACATTTGTTTACAAAGAATTCCAACATTAGCAAGACAATAATAAAAACAAACAAAAGCATACTATCCTTTAATAAAATCAGTTGCTGAAGTTTTCTTATTCATCTACAATCTCCAGGTGGTTTGTTTGTACTTCTCTTGTGTTTTATGTTTTAAGAAGCCACATGTTGAGTTTTAATATCTGAAATGGGAAAGCTATTTTCTCCCTGCTCTTTTGCAGTTGAGTTGTATCTACTGTACCAGCAAATTCTTTTAGCAAGTCCAGTAGAAAAGAAGGAGCCAGTGATCAATGGAAAGCCCCATGGAAATTTCCATATCTCCAACTGAATCTATGAAGATGAACCTTCAGTGGACTTAGTATATTCAGGGGCTGAATGAAAAGTAACGCCATCAAAAGTTTCCAACAGATGGCAGCATTGATGCACTAGAAGCTCTGACATGTTTTTAGCAACTGTTTTTTCATTTCACCTCACAGGAAATTGCTATGAGAAAAGATTGTTTTGCTGCTGTTTGTAAAATGAAAGTTTGTAGTGAGCACTTCTCAGTGCACTTCCAGCACTACACCATGACAGAATTTTTGATTGATAAAATAGTCCCTACCCTTGAACTTCAACATTGAATGCAACTTTTTTATGTATTTATTTATTTATCAAGCAAGTATTAGATAACAGCAGGGGTGGGATTCAAATTTCTTA
>AZIM01001082.1:3493-14359 GCA_000516915.1 Ophiophagus hannah
AGAAGACCTCCAAGGTCCCTTCCAATTCTAGGGAGATTCACAGTCATCCAGGTTTTGGTTGACCCAAAGATGCTTTTTTTCAAGAGGTCACTGGACTTTCTAGTTTTTCATTGACGCTGTTTTGCTTCTCATTTAAGAAGCTTCTTCAGCTCCGACTGGATAGTGGGGAACAGAAGGACTGATAACTCCTTGCAGACAGCTGGTCATTTGCATCCTTTTTGAGGGTCATTGAAGCACTTGGAGGTTTATCTGTGTCCTCGGGGTCATCTGAATAGTGCAAATGGATGTGAAGCCTTGTTGAAAGGACTGTGTTACTGTAGACTGGAGATAAATGATGTCGTATTTCTCCCCGTCACCCCTCCCCCCCACCTCCAGCCATTGCAGCCCCCCTGCCATCACGTGATCATGCTTTGCCACGCACTTGCATTTGGATAGTTGTAGCCTCTAGTTGTAGTGATCATGTGATCAATGTTTGCAGCCTTCCCTGTGGGCTTCCCACAAGCAAAGTTAATGGGGAAGCTGGCAGGGAAGTTTGCAAGTTGCTCTAATGAGTATCCCCCTTGAGCTCACGCCCACTATACCATCCAGCATGTGCTCCTACCCTGCTGTCCCACCCCCTCTAACCTTCCTGCGCCAGGCCTCCCAAGCTCTCCCCCTATTGCGTGGCCCCTTGGCGTGGCCTCCCCCTCCCTCCTGGGATTCTGCCACTTCCCCCTTAAAATCTGCAAGGGTTGGGATTGGGATAGCATCCAGGATTGTAAGCTTGTCAGCATTAAACAATGTGGATTTGTAATCTGCTTTACAACTGCATGGCGGCTTAGCAATTACAATCCTGGTTCTGCCATTGTAACTCCTGGATTGTGAACGTACCAATGGATTGAAACTGCTACTTCTTACACAGTGGTAAGATGGCTTTTCTCAAGTAATGGCTCAGTTAATGAATAATAACCTGAGATGGAGAAATCTAGCTCTTTTTGAATGAGTTTGGTGTGAGTCTCTTAGGTAAATGGCTTTTTTGAACTAGTTAAAAGCTTCCTAAGCAGGCTTGTTATTAATTTGGTTTTTTTAAAAAAAGAAAATACTTACACTGCCCTCTAGTGATAATGTTCCCACAGTGTTTTGATGGTAAACAAAAATATAGCCATGTCCCCATATCCATTCAGTTTCCTTAAGATGATAGGGTGGTGTTTTTGTTTTTTTGCCATTTGCCATTTTCTTTTTTGGGGAATGTTTTTTCCAGCTTCCCACTTTAGCCATCAATCTTGGAATTCTCTGGTAGTCTCCTTGGTTTTTCTTAGCTTCTGAACCCAGAACAAGTTATGTCCTATTTTTTTAACTTGCTTCTTGGCAATTCCTTTGGCATTGCTTCCCTGACTACTAGCTTGGCATTAAAAAGTGCTGTGTTCCTGCTCCTATTCTATTATCAATAAACCAAAGTCCAAAGAGTTAGTCTACTTAATTACTTGAAATGAAGAGTATTTTCCTCAATTTAACTGTACAATAGCAGGATCATTTTGCATTAACTGTAAATCTAATAAGAAAGGTAGAGATTTTTTTTCCAGTCTGTGTGTGTGCATGTGTGGGTGAGTCTGTTAGATTATATTTATATTTATATTTTTGAGAAAATATGAAATTAGAGCTAGTCTGTTTTAGTGGTAAAGACATCAGGGCAGTTGTGAGTTCTCCTGCCTTGGCTCAGACACTTTCGCTCAGCCCCAAAAAGGAGGCAATGGCAAACCCCTTCTGAAAAACCATGCCAAGAAAACTACAGGGTCTTGTTCAAGCAGTGAATCGGACACGGAAGAAAAAAATAAAACAGTTGCAGTGTGAATGCAAAAATGCCAATGATATATAGAAAACAAAAATGCAAACTAATCCTGGTGTTTTTGGTAGAACTTTGTTTTTTTAGACTTTTACAAAATGCAGAGAAGAATGTTTGTTCTTGTGAAACGGTTTACACTTTATGTTGAGCCACATTGTTTTTGATTCTACACAACTTCTCAGCTCTGTGTTGGTGGCTGCTGCCTTCAAACAGTTGTCCTTAGACAGAACTCCTAGGCAGGTTTTGATGCAGCTGAGTGGCTCTTGTTTGCTTAATGATTATTGTTTCTTATTAACAGGATAAAGATATCGGCTTTCATCATCTATGTGCCATTAACATACAGGTAGTCTTCGACTTACAACAGTTCACTTAGTGACCGTTCAAAGTACAACGGCACTGAAAAAAGTGAATTATGACAATTTTTCAGTTATGACATTTCCAGCATCCCCATGATTGCATGATCAAAATTCATGCTTGGAAACTGACTCACATTTATGCCTGTAGCTGTGTCCCAAGATCATGTGAGCCCCTTCTGCAACTTTCTGACAAGCAGATTCCCTTAGCAACCAGGATACTAACATCAACTGCAGCGATTCACTTAACAACTGAGGCAAGAAATGTCATAAAATGGGGCAAAACTCACTTAACAAATGTCTCACTTAACAACAGAAGTTTTGGGCTCAGTTGTGGTTGTAAGTCGAGGACTACCTGTAGACAATCTGTGACCTGTTGGGTCATTGTTTCAGACATGTTTCCTTACTAATTTCTTTCATGCTTCTACTGTACTTCACTGGAAAAGTTATTTAAAAAAAAAATGAACGAGATATTCCGGGATGGCTCTGCCTTGAAAATAGACCCTGATGAACCATTTAATAAAGTTGAGCATCAGGACCACAGGAGATATTTTGTTACAGTTGGTATAAAGTCATAAAATGTTTTATGATGGGTCTATATGATTAAATAGTTTATCAAATGTCAATCCCATGGGAATTATGGGTCCCAGATTTTGGATTCATTCTGTAAGTTAGCCCATTTGAGATATCTCAGTCCAGAAATTGTTGCCCTATAACGCACCGTTTTGCCCAATTAAATGTTATACATAGAGTTTTAGTAATATATAGACAACAGGCTTTGCAAACAATCGGGTTTATCTTGCTGCACAAATTTTGAGAAACACTTTAGCCCATAAACTATGCAGTCATTCCTCCAGCATTGTTCGCTCTGAAGATATTTTCATAATGCCAACATAATGAAAGGTGCCAGCCTTACCACAAATATGACTTCATTTTATTAGATTGGATTGGGAAATCAGGAAATGCTGTCATTAGAGGCAGATTTCATCTACGCAAATAGTAGAAATTGGCACATATTTCTTTATTTAAATTTATTGTCTGCCCTTGACTCAAAGGGCCCTTGACTGAAAGGGCTCCATGCATGGAACAGCCTATTTTTGAGTGGTTGGGGCCCTAATCTAATCAAAGATGAATAAGAGGTCTTTTGAGCTGGGCCAAAGAAGTTTAAGAGGGAGAACCGGGGGGGGGGGGAACCCCCAAATATTNTCAGTTTTGAGGGGNNNGGGCGGGGGGGGGGGGAAACCCCAAATATTGTCAGCTATGAGGAGGCAGGGGAGGAAAGGATGGGAAGATTTCAGGAACTGGAAAGGAAAGAATGAATACAAAAAAATAGAATTATAGATCTGGAAGGGACTGTGGAGGTCTTAGTCCAACTCCCTGCCCAAGGCAGGAGTCCTTATGTCATCCTGGTCAAATGTTTGTCCAATCTATTCTTGAAGACCTCCAGTGATGGAGCACCCACATCTCCCGGAAATAAGCTGTTCCATTGATTAATATTGGTGTTATTCCTCTTTTGGAAATTCAAGTCACTATTTTGCTATACATGATGGCTCTCCAAGGTTTTCAGTGGGTATTTCTTATGTGGGGAACTTGGTCCTTCAGTTTGAAACTTTCTGCCTGCAAAGGACATGTGAACTCTGTATCTTAACATTTCTGTTAACTGCTGCTTGCCTTTTGTGACTGTGATCTTCTCTCACCCTACAGATGGAAGATGGCCACTCCCTCTTTGATTACAGCGTGAATTTGAATGACATCGTCCAGCTGTTAGTGAGACAAAGCCCCACTCTCCTGCCCCTGGTGAACAAGGAGAAAGACTCTGAACTTTCGGACACGGACTCTGGCTGCTGTTCAGGCCAAAGCGAATCAGACAAAAGCTCCAATAATGGGGAAGGGGCTGTGGAGATTGAGGCACAGTGCAGTAGTGCCATTGGGACTGACTTGGTGGACCCCGGCTTTGGATTCTATAAGGTGCGACTGCTTTAGATGGAAGGTTGAGATGCAAAGACCTTTTGAAGCAGAAGAGCCTGTATTCTTAAGTTCTGGGGAAACTCCACAGAGAACTATAACATGTCTGTATAATACATAAAGCCAGAATTAATCTTAGTCATCGTAGGGATTCCGACAATGCCTTCCTGGTGGTAGAGCAAGCCACGGCCAGCCATGGTTTGGCAATTACTCTTTCATTTGTCTGAAATTCTGACAAACTTATCACTACCAAACCACCTAATTAATACAGGTAGTCCTTGACTTCACGGTGACCCTTTGAAGTTACAATGGCCCTGAAAGTTGTGACTTATGTTTTTCACACAAATGATCCTTGCAGCAATCCCATGGCCACATGATCAAAATTCGCAGTTGGTTCATATTTATGGCAGTTGCAGTGGCCCAAGATCATATCACTTGTATGACCTCCCCAGCCAACTTCTGACGAACGAAGTCAGTGGGGAAAGCCGGATTCGCATAACAACTGCAGGACTCACTTAACTTCTGTGGTTTGTTTAAGAACTCTGGCAAGAAAGGTTGTAAAACGGGGCAAAATGCACTTAATTGCTGCCTTGCTTAGCAGTGGAAATTTTTGTCTCAATTTTGGTCACAAGTCAAGGACTGTCTGTACTACCTGGTTATCCACCGTGAGGGGTGCTGAGGGGTGAAGCGGCCTGCTCTCCTTTGTTAATGTAATTTCTGAAAAAGGAAAGTCGGCCATTCTACTTCCTGGCCTGCCTGCAGGTCAGAAGGTTCTGCCCTTGAAGCGGGTGCCATCTTGGGAGCAGTTGCAATTGATTGTAGCCTCTCCAAAATTGGTGCCTGCTTCCTGGATGCACCCACATGGCCTCCATTATGTAGCAAGGTTGCATAATGCAACAGCTATTTCCAGAAGGTGATGTATAATACCCAACAGGTAAGGGGCCAGTTGGTGATGGGGAGGAGAGGGTGGGACTCAGCGGGGTGGGAAGCAGGCTCGAGTTCTGAGGATACCCAGTGGGGTGAGAAAGGCATACCTTGATCCATCGAATCTGAAATGGTAAATAAGGTGTCTTGCTTGAGCAGGGAATTGGACTAGAAGACCTCTAAGGTCCCTTCCAATTCTGTTATTCTGTTAAATAACTCAAGGTGCCCTCAGGTGGAGGAGGCCCACAACAGGCCACAAGTGATCCGTAGAGTTGCTGCAGTGCCCCTTCCCCCACACCCCATGCTCTCCATAGCTACATTAGGGAGAGCAGAGATGAACATCTTTAAACAAGGTGATCACTGTGCTCCTTAATGACCGTCATAACATGGGACTTAAATGGGTAGGCTCCATTATGGTCATAGGTACAGCATAAATAAAGCAATCAGCCTCCTGATCAAAGAGATGCTACGTTCTTATCCCAATTTTTTTAAAAAAAAACACTCCCTTTTGTGCACTATTTGGGATGGAGAACTGGGTGGGAGGCTATGTGTAAAATTTACATTTTAACTGTAAATGGTCAGTCTGAAGAAACCCATGTTTGGGTACTTCGTCCAATAAAACAGTAATTTTAAGGCTGGATAGTTAAAATGGATTCAAATGCAGAGCATAGATTTTTGGGTATAATTTCAAAAACCCAGCACTTTAGGAACCATCATCAAATATTTAGCAGCCAACCCTGTGCAGTAATAAGAAAATGTTTTCATGATTACTGGTACCTAGAAGATAAATGAGAGGCTAAATTTGGGTTTTATTCAGATCCTGAAAACAGACTATATACAGGTAGTCCTCGCCTTGCAGCAGTGCATTTAGTGACTTCAGAGTTACAACATGACTGAAAAAAGTGACTTATGACCATTTTTAACTGTACTAGCATCCCCATGGTCGCATGATCAAAATTCAGATGCTTGGCAACTGGTTCATGCTTATGACAGTTGAAGGGTAACCTGGGGTCATTTGGGCACTTTTTGCAACCTTCTGACAAACAAAGTCAATGGGGAAGCCAGATTCACAAAACAGCCATGTTACTAATTTAACAACTGCAGCGATTCACTTAACAAATGTGGTAAGAAAAGTTGTAAAATGGGGCAAAACTCACTTAACAACATAAATTTGGGGCTCAATTGTGGGCATAAGTTGAGGACTACCTGTATATAAAAGCTGTATTCACATGAAAGTGGGATTTTTTGAAGACTTGACTTTGGCTAATTAAAAATCAGTATTTTGCTTTGATGCTTCTGGTTTAGATTAATGAGTTGGTAGATGCTCGTGACACGAGCATGGGAGCCTGGTTCGAAGCGCAAGTTGTGAAGGTGACTCGGAAAGGGAAGTCAGGAAGCAAGGCAAGTGAAAGTGACGAAGAGTCCAATTTGGAAGAAGCCATTCCCGATGAGGACATTACGTATCACGTGAAATATGAAGAGTGAGTATTTGGGGTTTGTTTATTTTTTCCCCTTGCGTCTGTGGAGTGGCAGCATTTGTTTAGAAAGCAGCTTTACTTTTGAAAATGATGTGGATGTTGCAGAAATTATTTGGATCTGGATTCATCCAGGCTCCCACAGTCCAGTCTGTTCACCATTGGCATTAAAAAAATCTCCATCAGTCAATTTCAAAAGGTGGCTTAACTTGGAATAGTTTACATCCTGCAACAATATCTTCAGCAAATCTCCACATCTGCCTATCCTAGGAAGGTGGATAAAAATGCCAAATCCAGTCTCAACTTCCAGTTGATTATGATGAACCATAACACAGGTAGTCCTTGACTTACAACAGTTCATTTAGTGACCATTCAAAGTTAGAAAAAAATGACTTTATGACCACTGCAGCATCCCCATCGTCACATGATCAAAATTCAGACACTTAGCAACTGACTCATGCTTGTGACAGTTGCAGCATCCTGGAGTCAAGTGATCCCCTTTTGTGATCTTTTGACAAGCAAAATTCATGGGGAAGCCAGATTCATTTAACAACCGTCTTACTAACTCAACA
Organism: Ophiophagus hannah; assembly: GCA_000516915.1. Taxonomy (NCBI): domain Eukaryota; kingdom Metazoa; phylum Chordata; class Lepidosauria; order Squamata; family Elapidae; genus Ophiophagus; species Ophiophagus hannah. Next base: position 10,605 of record AZIM01001082.1, read on the forward strand.
GCTGCAGTGATTCACCTCTCAATAGTGGCAAGAAAAGTCCTAAACTGGGGCAAAATTCACTTAACAATCGAAAGTTTGGCTCAATTGTGTTTGCAACTCGAGGACTACCTGTAATTGTTTGGGAAAGGTGGAATGGCTTATTTTATTGTACTTCCTTCTCCCCAATAAAGCTATCCAGAGAATGGTGTCATCCAGTTGAGTTCCAGAAATGTCCGCGCTCGTGCCAGGACGGTTTTAAAATGGGAAGAGATAGAAATCGGAGATGTTGTCATGTTGAACTATAATCCCGATGATCCGAAAGAGAGGGGCTTCTGGTACGACGCGGAGATCCTCCAGAAGCGGGAAACGAGGACTTACAAAGAATTATATGCCAAGATCGTTCTTGGGTAAGTGAGCTTGCTTGGAAGCTGTCTTCCAAACATTGTTATTCTGTGGTTCATCCAACTTTTGGAGTCCAGGATAATGTAACCCTGATATGTTTCCTTTTATTCATTTTTCTTACTTTTAAAATAATGAGAAAAGGAAAAAACCCACAAAGATAATTTTGATAGAAATACATCCATTACGCTCCCTCCGTCTAGATTATTGTGCTCCTTGGCATAAGATCTACTCCCTCCTACCCCCTTGGCCTTCCAACCCTGAAACCCTGGCTCTGCCAATTGGCTTAGGGTCCCAATGGGGACGTGTCATTCTCAAGGTGGTTTAATATAGTGGTCCCCAACTTTTGTGGCTTGGCAGCTGGACGGGAGGAAGAGAGAAATTGGCCCATTGCTCAAAAGTCAAGTTGCACTCACACATGCGCTGGCCAGCTGCTCGCATAACTCAGTTCCGAACAGGCCACGGCCCTGTAGTGGGCCTTGGCCTGGGAACCCCTGATTTAATAGACTGAGAAGATCCCACATCTACCTTGTTCATATATTTTACCCAGTTTTTTTTTTTATGCTCTTTCAATGTTTTGATTTTTTAATATTTTATGTTACTGTTTTTATGATATTGTAAGCCGCTCAGAATCATTCAACAATGAAATGGGCTATAATACATATATGCATGTATGCGTACATACATACACGCATATATGCATACATACATACACGCATATATGCATACATCCATATGTTATCAAAGAGGAAACAAGAAATCCAGAAATGTTCTAAGTTGAAAGGGAATGTGATGACCCTGGGCATGGCACAAAAGCAACACAGCCAGAGAATAGGTCTAACTCCCCTTTATTGTTCCAACTTTGCCCCCAAACGTCCCAACGTTTACTACAAGTCCTGGAGCAAAGCTGTCACACACATCTTCAGCAGCTTTTGGCTGCGGGGAGTCCAGTAAGCAAAGTTAGCCAAACAGGAACCAGGGCCAGCAGTCCAATAACAAGATTAGCCAAACAGTAACCAGGGCAAGAATTTCAGCAAAGCGGGCAAACCAGGCAAGCCCCACAAAACAGAGCTCAGCAATCTCCAGGCATCGGCAAGTGCACATGAGGCTCCACAGATTCCACGCTTGTTCCCGACAAATGCCCCTCCCACTGGCACCTCCTTACATCTCAGTTCCCAGGTGTGCCTTGTGAAGGGGAGGTGCGGCACTCTCCTCCCTCGTAGCCGGCTCAGTCTCCGTTGGTCTTGCCTTCTCTCTTCCCTCCTTGCTTTCGGATCAGGAGGGGGTAGTCCTTGCTCTTCTCCTGAGCTCTCCCTGCCTGCAGGCCTTACTAAGTCAGAAGAGCCTTGCCTGGACGGACCATGCCCTTGCCCAGTTTCCTCCAAGGCTAACGGAGCCACCCTCTCGATCTCTGTCGGCTCTTGTTCCAGCTCATCTTCCCCCTCAGACTCCGAAGGGGCCATGTATATCCAAAGTACCAGCATTAATATGGCGTTAATATTTGCGGGATTGGTAGGAAGGAATTTCTGCTGGGAGAAGCCGCCATTGTTGCTGCCTCTCTGGCTCACCTTGTTCTGATCCCTATTTTGCAGTGATGGTGGAGATATCTTGAGCGATTGCCGAATTGCTCTGGTGGATGAGATTTACAAGATCGAAGAACCCGGCTGTGCTGTTCCTCTGACTGCAGAAAGTCCCCTAAAAAGTGAGTTGCCTTCCCATTGACTTGTCATGCTTTGCAACGAGTAATAGTTTTTGCTGCAAATATATTCGTGGCAGGGTGGGTCAAGACAAAATTATCTTCGGTCCTCAGTGGATGAGACTATTGTTAAATATTTGATTTTAATTTAATTTCTTAATTTAGTATTTGTAGCCACCCTCATTACCTTCTTTAAATAAATAATTTAAGGCAGGGAACAAAGTTAATACTCTGACCTTCTCCTATTATTTCCATAGCAACAATCCTGTGAGGGCTGAGAGAAAGGGACTGGCCCAAAGACACCAAGCCAGCTTTCATGGTTAAGGCGGGACTAAAATTCGTATCTCCTGTAAATAAATAATAAATAAAAATAAATACTGCTTGTAAGCTTGTAAATATTTGGTTTATGTTGAATGCAAAAACAAATATGTAATATATAGTAGCAACCTACATAATTAGAAAGTATGTCAATGTGAGTGAACACCGATATTGAAACGCTGTAATGAGTGGAAATGTGTTTTTATGATGAAAATATGATTAATACAATTTATTTTTAAAACTTAAAACAAAAATAAAATTTATGTCTCCTGGTGATTGGCCCAAAATCACCTAGCCAGCTTTCATGCCAAAGATGGAATTAGAACTCACCAACTCCTGGTGATTGGCCCAAGGTCACCCAGCAGCTTTTCATGGTTAAGGCAGGACTAATGCTCACCATCTGAAGGTGATTGGCCCCAAGTTACCCAGCCGGCTATGGTTCCTAAGGCAAGCGTAGAACTCCCTGTCTCCTGGTTCTAGCCTGGTGCCTTAATCACTAGACATCACACCTAATAAATGTTAATCATTTTTCTGAAAAAAATCTCCACCCTTTTAAAATACCATCTGAGCTAGTGCCATCACCATAATCAATGCTAGTGAATGTTATAACTTGCGTCTCTTGGATGAGATTCAGAACCCACATCCTTTTTGACCTTCTGTCTTTTGGCTGTTCTTTCTGAAGTGCTTTATAGATGTGTGCTTTTCTTAAACTTCAGGACAAAGCGGACCTGTGTGCAAGCATTGTAAAGACAACCCGAGCAAAACCTGCCGGATGTGCGCCTGCCACATATGCGGTGGGAAACAAGACCCCGAAAAACAGCTCATGTGTGATGAGTGTGACATGGCTTTCCACATTTATTGTCTTAACCCCCCACTTAGTAGGATACCTGATGATGAGGACTGGTAAGTCAACTGTAAGCAAGGTCTCTCAATTATAAGAATTCCCAAGCTAGACATGCTTGCAAATATATGCTTGGAGTTGGAAGTTCACACATCTTAAAAGTTGCCACGGTTGAGAAAAATTACCCTACGATGAATCTTAAGACGTGTGACTGTTCTATAGAACTGTTTATTAATAGTAAATTACTAATGCTAATTTACTAATGTAAATCTGTGCTGTATCTCGCCTTACTTGTGTTAATGTCTTTATAAAAGACATGGGAAATTGGCAAGATTGTGAGCCTCCTAGGTTTGGTACAGGATCAGCAAGACTACACAGGTCGTTCTTGACTGACAAAGCATAACTGAGCCTGGAATTATGGTCGTAAGTGGGTCACCACATGTTTGCACCAGTGGTGGGATTCAAATTTTTTTGTTACCGGTTCTGTGGGCTTGACGTGGCTTGGTAGGTGTGGCAGGGGAA
>AZIM01001082.1:187938-200675 GCA_000516915.1 Ophiophagus hannah
AAGACCTCCAAGGTCCCTCCCAACTCTGGTATTCTGTTATTCTGGTTGCCTTTCTTCTCCTGTTTCTGAAAGTCAGGAGCAGGGACTTCTTTGCCAGCTGGTGGAGTGATTAAATTTGTATCTCAGCTGATCTGAGAAAGCTTGGGGATGAAAGGAGATAGCTTCAGGCACTTTTGAGGAAGGCTTACTTACAACTTCCAAAGAAGGAACAAAGATGCCCTTTATTAAAATTTATCTTAATGGTTTAGGGCAGCTGGCACTCTCTTCCAAACCTCATTCTCCTTTCCCCCTTTTCTTTCTCGGTCCATGTGCAGCAGGCTGGGATGATAGTAACAGCAAGTAATGTTGAGTTCACACGACTGCTTTGTCCTTGGAAACATTTTGCTCAAGGAGTTTGCCAAGCTTGAAATGGGAGAGCAGCCACAGAGCCTAGAAAGCCCTTGCCTGACCTGGGATGTTTACAGACCATACATGTTTGGAAAAGGATATTGGTAGCTTGTGGGTAAACAGTGGAGTCCTGCGTGCTCCCTGAGCTTGGCTATTTCCTTGCAGACATTTCATTACCCAATTAGGGAACATCATCAGCGCTAGAAGGGAGTGGAGTTTGTGGAGAGGAGGGGCAGGAGGACTGTGGTGCTCTCTGAGCTTGGTGGTTTTGTTGTAGATGTTTCATTATCCAACTAGGTAAAGTCATCAGTTCTAGAAGGGAGTGAGGTTTTGGTTTCTATAGTATATATGGTACATATATAGGTGTCAAACACTCCAGACAGAATGCAAATGTTTTGTTCACTGTTGGTGGAAGTATTCTTGATTAGGCTGTTGTTTGCCGCTTGATGGTTTGTCTGTTGGTAGTTCCTTGATTGGGGTGTCATAAATATGAATCACTTGCCAAGCATCCGATCATGTGACCCTGGGGATGGTCGTACGTGTGGGAAAACAGACATACGTCACTTTTTTCCAGTGCTGTCATGACTTTGAACAGTCACTAAATGAACTGTCGTAAGTCGAGGACTGCCTGTATTCTGCTGTCAAGGCCCCAGAGGCCACGTGAAGCTCCCTGGGGGAGGAGAGGGGGTGTCAGGAGATCTTCTTTCTCTCATGATTGGCACCATTGGCATTCAAGAAAGCAGCAGAGCTGAAACCCCACGAGGTTGGAGGAAGGAGCCAAGTAACCACACAGCATATGTATTGATGGGGATGATGGGTAATCACACCAAAAGACTAGTGAACGGGAGAGCAGTCGATGGATTGTTTGCTTTTGCCCTCTTCACCCTGGCTTGTTCAGCCCTAAATCTTTCTGCTCCCTCTTCCTTAACCCTCTTGTCTTACTTCGATGTACTTCGGTATCTGCACGTCTCTGCTTCCTTCGTTTTATCTTCTAGCTATTATTGCAGCCTCTTTTCTACATCTGCAGCCTGTAATTCCTTGGCAGTGGTACAGTGGCCTAGAGGTGGTGCTCTCGCCTCACAATCAGGAGGCTGTGAGTTCGGTCCTAGGTAGGAGGCAGGTATTTCCCTCTCTGGGCATCTGCTGAATAAAACTCCGCATTGGGGATAGGAAGGGCATCCGGCCATTAAAACACTCTGCTAGCTCCTTCCTTCCTTCCTTCCTTCCTNCCTTCCTTCCTTCCTTCCTTCCTGGTTTGGCTTCAGAAGCCTCATTTTCTTTTACTGGTTCCTGATCATGACGTAGAAGATGGTCGGCTATCTCATTTAACTCCCGTACAGATAGTTCTCGACTTACAACCTTTCATTAAGTGACCATTTGACATTACTTTGGCACTGCACGTTTTTCACATGTATGACCTTGCAGCATCCCTGTGGTCAGGTGATCAAAATTCAAACGCCGGGCAACTGGCATGAATTTAGGACACTTGCAGTGGTCATTTTGCAACCTTCTGTCAAGCAAAATTAATGGGGAAACCAGATTCTCTTAATAGCTGTGTTATTAACATAACACACTTAAAACTGGGGCAAGAAAGGCCATAAAATGGGGCAAAACTTGCTTGTAACAACAGTCTTCCTTTGCAACAGAAGATTGGGATTACTTAGGGTCATAAATTGAGGACTGTCTCTACCTAGAAGTTCTACCTTATCCTGAGATGGATTGCGATGAAGAAGAGCCAAGCAGTTGTGTCACACAGCTAGCATCCCATACCTGAGAGGGAGGGAGGGGGCAATTACTTTTGTATTGCTCTGTTCACATTTTAAATTTAAACAATGCATTATAATGGAGCTTTAGCAGTTCTCCTTGTATCTGTAGGAACCTGCCAAATGTTTGTATTTATTTGGTACTCATTTCCTCTCTTTGAAAATGAATCTCCTTGTTTAAAAACCTTTCTCAAAACAAGTACCTTCTTTCCAGAAGGGAAAGTTAGTTGTGCTTTAAATGTTAATATGACAGTTCGTATAGTCAGGGGCTTTATGAGATAAAAACTCATTGAAATATATTGGCAAAATTGTGACAATTTTTATGTGCTTGGTATTTAAGAGAGAGTTTTTAGGGAAGTACATGCAGTAGCTTCATATAGATGCATGCTTTGAAAATATGAAATTATCTGTAAAACCCAGCTTGTAATTGCTTAATATCCAGAATTAAAGTTGTTGGAATTAGTGAAATTGAATCTAAGTGATAGCTAAACATGTTTTACTGTTTCAATGATAGTTTTATTCCATCTAATTTCATCTGGATGCACTCTATGATTTATAAGAAAATATAAATATGAGAACATAAAAATATAAATGTTTTTATAGGTTAAAAATAATAACTTTAACATATTTATAATTCGAGGTGGGCTGCTCCCAAGATATCAAATATATCTTTTTGTAAAAAATTATGTATCAAAATTTGAACTTTAGGGGAAAAAAATTCAACATTACAGCAAACTAAAACAATATATTTATCTCACTATTATTAATCAGAAATTAAAAACCTATGCTTTCACAAACACAGCTCTGGAAGTAAACATTGATATAGGATAAATAAACCATCACTATTTAGATACTACCTGTATATACTGGGGTAGGCTTTAGTTCATTTTACCCTCGGGGCACAACAGAATAAACAGACTTGAAAAAGAATAGCAAGCATTATTTATTAGAACACGTTTTGCTTTGTGTGTTTTAAAATACCAAAAAAATAATAATAACCAGAAAGCAACGTGTCTCGAATTCATTTATGTTACCACAACTGATGTGGGAGTAATCCCTAGCCACTCATTTTGAACCATTTACAGCTTCACGGATTTCCAAAAAAAAAAAAAAAATCCCTCTGTTCACATAGATGTGCGCGTAAGGTGTGCGTTGCGATAAGCTCTGAAATTAAATTAGCTCAACAATATCCATGCTTCAGTCTAGATCTTAGGAAATGCTCCTCGGAGCCAGTCCTTCTGAAGCTTCTCCAGAGACGTGGCCGTTCATAACAATGAACGATTTGTGTTGCCATTGCAACCCATTTTGGGAAAAAGAAAGGGAGTCTCTTGCTTTTTGGTCCTGTTGGCAACGTGGGAAAGCATTCATTCGTACCCCTGTATTCCTGAAATGTTCAGGGCTGAACATTTTGTCCATTTGATAGTAGCCAAATCTCTTCGCTCAATGATCTTTGCGTTTTACAAGTGCAATAAACCTAGATATTTATTTGATTCTTCTACATGTCCCATATGGCTGCAGATAATGGGTTACCTGTTCTCTTTTCCTAATTGGGCCGACCAGCTGGATCCTTCTCTGTACGGACCCAAGCCATTTTTTGCCAAGTCCAATAGCTGCCATTCTGGTTGACAACATGGCTCTTCTGTCTCCTTTTATGTGCTCAAATGTTCACAAAATATTTGTGGCTTACCAGTGGATCAGTGTTTCTCAACCTGGGTCATTGTAAGAGGGGTAGATTTCAACTCCCAGAATTCTGGGAGTTGAAGGCCACCCCTCTTAAAGTATCTTTAAACCAGGGGTGGGCTGCTGTGGGTTTGCATAGGTTCAGGCAATCCTCTAGCTAAGCTTTGGCAAACCCGCAAATCCCACCCTTGTCTGGCCCCACCCACCTCTCCCCTCCCCTCCCCTCCCAGGTGTCCCCACGTGGCCAGGTAAGTACAGTACCAGCATGGAGGCTCAGGAAGGGAGAAAAATGGGCTTCCCAGAAGTTCCATTTCCAGCCTCCAGTGGGCCTTCGGTGCATGAAAGCCTCCGGTGCCCAGGGAGGCTGAACACCCCCCCTCCGCCCCCCGCCATGGTGCAGGAGGCCAACTAGGCCACGCCCACCCAGCAATCGGGCAAAGAATTGGTTGCTGAATTTTTTGAAGTCCACCCCTGCTTTTAACCATTGTATTAGATTATAGAATAAAATACAAAAGCCAATAGGAGGACCCAGTGGGGAGGAGAAGTGGAAAGAAAAGTGAGGAGGGGAGGGGGAGAAAAGGGGGAAAAAAGGTTTTGACTTCCAACTCCCTCTGTTGCATTAGAATAAAGCAGGGGTGTCAAACTCAATTTCATTGAGGGCCTCATCAGGGCTGTGGTTGACCTGGGGGGGTGCTGATGGGTGGGTGTGGCCAGCTTGACCCCACTCCCCAAACTGCTGGCATGTTTCCTGTTCGCATTGGGTAGACTGGGCCAAAGCGATGCGGACTGGCCCCTTACGTTTTCCAGGAGGGCCCCATGGGCCAGATCCAACCACATCCAACCATATCCCGGCCCAGATGCAGCCCGTCATGCCTTGTATAAATAAAGCCATAATGTCGAAACTCAACTTTTTTACTTTTCCTAATAATTTAGACTAGCCGTTTCTATAACAACCAATCAATCTAATTAGTAAAACCCAAAATCAAAGTTTCGGGTTTTTTTCCACCTCAAGCACAAAGCCCAGAAGCGCTTTCCAAGTAGAAACAAAAGTACTTGTCTTCTTTTCTTTGATCAAAGCGGTCCGTTTCGCCATCTCAGCCAATCCCTTCAAGTTCTGTAGCCATTTATGTTACTAACCTAACAGCGTCGTGATACGCTTAACAACGGTGGCAAGAAAGGTTGTAAAATGGGGCAAAACTAACTTAACAAATATCTTGCTTAGCAACAGAAATGTGCAGCTGAATTGTGGTCATACATCAAGAACTGTCTAGCATGCCTCACAAGATTATACACTTTCTAACATGACGGTGTGATTTTTAAGCGATATTTTTATATGTGGCCCAAGGAGGTTCCTCTTCACTCAGTGCAGCCCAGGCAAGCCAAGGGATTGGGCATCCATAATTCAAATTATTCCTACTTGAGATGGTTCCTGCCCATTCAACTCAGCCGAACAATGTTCTGGAACGAAGATCTGCCCAGCCACACGTACACACACTGTGGTATAAATGCACAAACGAGCTCGGCAATAACTCCAGTGACACGGGAAGCAACCTGCTGCTGCTCTGCGCTGCTTTAAGATGGTCAGGTGGGGCTCTTCTCCATCTGTAGGTTCTATGGGGAGAGGGGCAGGAGATGCTCAGCAGCCCAACCCAGAAGAAGAGCCCGCGATGGGCCCTGATATCCCAATTGCTCTCCCAAGGGCAGTCCTTTCAATCCAAGGGGAGGTTCGGTTGGCATAAACACCCTGCCAGTTTTTCCTTGCATCGCTCGAGGCATTTTAATTGATTGTCTGACTTTAAGCCAGCTTTTGAATAGTTTTAATTTAATCATCTCACAATTTATTTGCTTGGAATGCTTAATTTCGGCTACCTTTTATCCATCGGCTATGAAGTGAAACTTATCACTTAAGCTTTTTTTTTTTACCGCAGTAAATATGTGGGTGCCAGGAAAAGGTCTTTTTTTATTTTTTTATTTTTTGGTCTTCGGGGAAAAAACCTCCAGCTCAGCTATTTTCTTGATGGAGTGGTTGAGATTTCCTAGAAAAGTAATGTTTTGGAATGTGTGAACGCCAGGAACGAAAGCCACCTCTGCCCATTCCCCCCCCCCCACACACACTTTAGGACAGGATGTAAACTTTAAAAGTGGGGGGGGGTATTTCCCCCCAATTGTATTAATACAAATTATAATTTATGTAGAACTATGGCATTGCATGATTGAAATGAAAGTACTTTGATTTGCTCTATTTGACAAAACAATGGAATCCGCATCAAGATTAATACTAGACCAACAATCAAGCAGTAAACAATACAGGTAGTCCTTGATTTATAACAGTTCACGCCACAGTTTACGCCACAAACCCCACTCAGTGATGATGTTCCCTAGTTGGGTGATGAAACCTCTACAAGAACATTCTCACCAACACTCACAGGACAAGCTACTTGTATATAATAAGAGAGCAAATGCCACCACCCCTTCCAGCACTGATGATGTTACCTAATTGGGTAATGAAAGGTCTTCAAGAAAACCACCAAGCTCAGAGACCTCCTAGTCCTTTGTTCCTCCTCCTCCTCCTCCTCCTCTTCCTCCTCCTCCTCTCAAAACCTATTCTCATCTAACACTGATGATTTTCCCTAGATGAGTAATGAAATGTCTGCAAAAAACCCAACCAAGCTTAGAAAGCACCAAGGACCCACAGTCCTCCCCCTCATCATCATGATCTACTCCACTAACCACTCTCCCTTCTAGCCCTGATGATGTTACCTAGTTGGGCAATGAAACATCTGCAAGAAAACCACCAAGTTCACAGAGCCCCAAGGACCCCACAGTTTCTACACAGTAGGACGGCTTCTGGAAGGTTTATGACTGTAACTCCTAAAATCCAGGCTACCCTGCTGGCTGGGGAATTCTGAGTCATAAAACAGGGCATCTAGAAAATGCTATCTGTTTTATGGACTGTTTGCAAGGGCATTCTTGTGGGCTCCATCCTCTCTACGCCCTACCACTCTAGTTCTTTGCTAGTGATTTCTATCAAGAGGCACATTAATTAGCACCTGGTGACTTAAAGATGGAGTATATCTCCTGTGTTATGCACTTGATCTCAATTTTGCTCCCACACAGAGAAGGGAAGGAAGCATCTGAGGTGGAAATACCTTGATTTTTTTTCAGGTTCAACCCCAACTCTTTCTCCCTCTCCTCCCTTGTTCCACCCCCATCCCCCAACCTTCCAGAAACAAACCAAGGTACCTTTTTTAATTACTTAAAGGTGTGGGGGGGAATCAGAAAGCCGCTCAATCCAATTTCCTTAAGCTACCTTATCGATGGAGGTGCTGAGGAGATTTTATTTCAGCCCAGCCAAGAATCCGGAACACGGCTAACCATCTGTGATTCGGTGTCTCTCTGGCCAAATTACATTCTCAGAACTTTCTTTTCTTCTGCAGTTTTTCATTAAGCAAATTGGGTTTTGCTGGAAGTTGCCGGCCCATAAATATTTCCCTCCCTCCTTGGCTCAAGCTGCTTATTACCGCTCTCCAGCTCGATGTTTTTCACCACATGGCAGTGGAATATTTTCTTCTGTAAAAATGTGGAGGGGAGCCGTCCTTAAACAAAAGAATCTGGGCCAGAATCTGCATTGATGACATGTGGTCCTCCCCCACAATTCAGCCCCGAATTTCTGCTGCGAAGTGAGACCGTTGCTAAGCGGGTTTCGCCCCATTTTATGACCTTTCTTGCCGTGGTGGTGAAGGGACTCAACTGCAGTTTGTTAAATTGGTAACGCGGTTGTTAAGTGAATCTGGCTTTCCCCCATTGACTTTGTTGGAAAGTTGCAAAAGGGCATGGGTGGGATTCTACTGGTTCGGGCCGGTTCTATAGAACCAGTTGTTATGATTCTGCGTAGTTCGAAGAATCAGCAAATTGTGGCCCTGGCTGGCCCCGCCCCTCCCCTCCTGACATTGCGCGCATGCCCAACATCGCTGACTGCCAGTCACTCCTTAAGGTACTTTTTTCCCCCCCGACGATCAGCTTTTCCGATGATCAGCTGTGCCCGGATCACCCTCGCTGTCTTACAGCTTCACCCAGGCGGCTTCCCTGAGGCCATTTTTTCCCCTTCCTGGGAGCAAAAATGCCCCCCCCCANGCCTTCTGGGAGCAAAAATGCCCCCCCCCAAGGCTCCCCTGTGGCCCAGGAAGCTCAAAAACAGAGCACAGTGGGGAGCTGCGCCCCCCCCGGGGGTCCGTTCTTTGCCTTCCTGAGCCCCAAGGAAGCCTTCTGGGAGCAAAAATGCCCCCCCCCGGCAAAAACCTGTGTGTGTGTGTGTGTGTGTGTGTGTGTGTGTAAAAGAAGCCACGCTCACCCAGTCACATGGCCACGCCCACCCAGCCTTGCCTACCTAGCCACACCCACAGAACCAGTTATTAAAAAATTTGAATCCCACCCCTGCAAAAGGGGGATCTTGGAATATGAGTCAGTTGCCAAGCATCTGAATTTTGATCATCGTGACCGCTGCACCAGCTGTAACTGTGAACAACGGTCATAAGTCACTTTTTCGGTAATGTTTGGAACTTTGAACGGTCGCTAAGCGAACCTCGACTGTTGTAAGTTGTATTTGCTTTTGTCAGCCCTATGGGGTCTTTAGTGCTCTCTGAGCTTGGTGGTTTTCCTGCAGACATTTCATTACCCAACTAGGTAACGTCATCAGTGCCTAAAGGGAGGCGGGTTTGTTCTTTTTAAAAATATATTAATGGCCTACATTGTGTTGATAAACCAAGAGTGATGCGGTAGCCTAGAGGTGGAGCTCTCGCCTCACAATCAGGAGNNTGTGAGTTCGATCCTAGGTAGAGGCAGGTATTTCTCTCACTGAGAATAGATCTGCTGGGGCGGGGGGAAACTCCACATTGGCAACAGGAAGGGCATCCGGCCAGTAAACACTCAGGTTCATTCAGTTGCTCAGATTCCACCCCGCAAGGGATTATGGGGTCACAGGGCCCCTCCCCAGGGTCACGTGATCAAAATTCAGCTGTTTGACAGCTGACTCATATTTATGACGGTTGCAGTGCCCCTTTTGCAACAAGCAAAGTCAGTGGGGAAGCCAGATTCACATAACAGCCGTGTGACTAACTTTTAACAACTGCAGTGATTCACTTAACAACTGTGGCAAGAAAATGGGACAAAACCCACTTAGCAAATGTCTCACTTAGCAACAGAAATTTTGGAATCCATTGTGGTTGTAAGTCGAGGATGAACCTGTACATTCTGTATTTTATGCAAAAAAAGGAACCCAGATAACAATTTGTTTAGCTTGAATAATCAGTGTTAAATCTCTTGTGTGAAACCACTGGTGCCTGTTTGTTATCTCTGTTCTTCAGCCACCAACTTTACCACCTGTGTTCCCTGTATCTTGAATGGTCTACATTTCCTTTTTGAAGCTTCCTTCTTTCCAATCTTTCCCAGTTTTTGTCATTTTTTTCCAATCTTCTAGACACCCACCCAAAGCTTATTTCTGCTTGACATAGCCTCCTACCTACTAAAATCCTCCCCCTTCAGCTTTCTGCTAGCCCTTTGCTCTTCTGTCCTTCAGGCTCTGCTCTGTAACCGTTTCTCTCATTTTACAGTCTGCACACAATTTTTTTTCTGGAGCGACAACCTGGCAAGATTTCCTTATCTCAATCAGTGTTTCATTTCCGGCTGAGGAAATCCTTAATAATATTCTGTAGCTAATGTTTGGAACTATTATTTGAAATGTGAAATGTACCCCCCCACAAACACACACACACACACCTCTTTCTCTCTCTCAACCCCCTGCTCTATCAGCCAGGCTTCCTACCTTGAGGAGAGAATATTTGTAACTCACACTTAAACTGTGTGGTTATTGATGCTTTCTGAGCTTGGTTATCTTCTTACAGACCCAACTAGGTAACATTATCAGTGCTAGGAGGAAGTGGGGTTTATGGCGTGGAGGAGGAAGAGAGGAGGAGAACAGGAGGAGGAGCAAGATTCTGGGTCCTTGGTGCTTTCTGAGCTTGGGTGTTTTCTTACAGACATTTCATGACCCAACTAGGTAACATCATCAGTGTTAGAAAGGAGAGGGATTTGCTCTCTGTTAATATAAACAGACCCTTCCCTTTCAGTGTTTGTGGGAATGTTCTTAGTGGTTCCTTGGTTAGGCTGTTGTTTAATGTTGGCTTGTTTGTCTGAATCAGTAGTTCCTTGATTGGAGTGTCTTTTTACTACTTGGTGATTGTCTAGTGTTAATCTTAATCTCTGCTAATCTGGGTGTTGATTGCTGGCCAAGAAATGTTTTGGTCTTCCTTTTTGGCTTTTTGATTATTGCATTTGAATGGCCTGTATGAATGCTGTGGAAATATTTTTTAAAATCCTAGTCTCCCTTCTATAATGTGACCTATGATCATGAAATATCTGCAAGCTCAGAGAGCATCAAGGACTCCACAGTTAGTACCTTGATAGGTCACATGATCGCCATTTGAAGCAAAATAAGAGAGCTGGAAGGGACCTTGGAGGTNNNNTAGTCCAACCCCCTGTTCAAGCAGGAAACCCNAGGAACCCCTATACCATTTCAGACAAATGGCTGTCCAGTCTCTTCTTAAAAAGCCTCCAGTGATGGAGCACCCATAACTTTTGAAGGGAAGTTGTTCCACTGGCTAATTGTTCTCACTGTTAGGAAGTTTTTCCTTAATTTCAGTTGCTTCTCTCCTTGATTAGTTTCCATCCCTTGTTTCTTGTTTTGCCTCCTGGTGCTTTGGAGAATAGCTTGATGCCCTCTTCTTTGGGGCAGCCCCTTAAATATTGGAACACTGCTATCATGTCTCCCCGGTCCTCCTTTTTATCAGACTAGACATACCCAGTTCCTGCAACCGTTCTTCGTATGTTTCAGCCTCCATTCCCCTAATCCTCTTTGTGGCTCTTCTCTGCACTCTTTCTCAATATCTTTTTTATATGACTGTCTTGAATTTGTTTTGTTTTGTTTTTCAGTGCACCTGTCGGAAAGACACCGTGAAGATCTCTATGGATGTTTTTGTGCGGGTGCTACAGCCTGAGCGGTATGACTTATGGAAACAAGGAAAAGACAACACAGTTTTGGATCACATGAAGCCTACCGCTTTAACATCTCCTGAGCTGGATGCCTGGAATGAGACAAAAAATGCCTTGAAGGCAAAGATGCTACGCAGGTAAAACAAGAAACAAAATAACACCTTACTTGTGCCCCCTTTCTGACTCTTGACTGGTGCACCTGCAAAGCGCTACCAAAATTGCCTCAACTGAGGCGCGTCAGCTCTGCAGGTGCGATGATGGCTGAGCGGCTGGAGAAAAGGATGATCGCTTCCTGCTCGGTAGGAAGAATTAAAAGTGGAGAGGATGTTCGTCTATAAATTCCACTCCTTTTCCTTTTTGTGGGGGAGAAAGGAGCAAAAAAAATGAACATTTGTCTGGTAAAGATGTACAAATACTGTAGCTGTGCAAAATGTGGCATTCTGAGTGATTTTTTTCAGGAATAACAGTCACTATTTTTAATCATGCTAAAAGCCTCCATGTCATTCATATTTTATTTGTCTGCCTCTCTGTCTCTCTTTACCTACGTACCTACCTACCCACCCATCCTTCCATCCATCTTTTATCTACTGTGTGTCTATCTGTCTATCCATCCATTCATCTATCTGTTCATCTATCCATCTTTTGTCGTCCATCTGTCTATCCATCCATTTCTATCCATCTCTTTGTCTTTTGACTGTCTGTCTCTATCTACAGTATATCTATCTATCCATCCACCTATCTATCTATCTATGTATCCACCCATTTATATCCATCGCTTTGTCTGTCTGTCTGTGTCTGTCTGTCTGTCAGTCTGTTATATCTACCTACCTGCCTATCTACCTACCTTCCCATCCGCCCACTCATCCATCCATCCATCCATCTCTTTGTCTGTCTCTATCAATCTATCTCTATATCATCTAGCTAGCTAGCAAGCTATCTATCTATCTAAATATGGGAAATAAATAGGAAGGAATTCTGACTACAACTCTACCCACTTTTAAGAGAACCAAGAAGAGAGGGAGTTTCTGGGTATGCCATATAGCAGGGGTCTCAAACTCAAGGCCCGCAGGCCACATCCAGCCCACAATGTGGTTTGATCCAGCCTGCAGGGCCATCCTGGTTTACCCAGTACGAAGAGGAAAGATTGGGCCAGCGTGGCTTCGGCCCAGTCTACCCAATATGAAGAGGAGACATGCCAGCAGTTTGGGGAGTGGCGTCAAGCTGGCCATGCCCCCCCTCCCAGTCAGCCATGCCCACCCGGCCCCCCAAAGTTAACCACAGCCCTGATGTGGCCCTCAATGAAATTGAGTTTGACACCCCTGCCATATAGGCTCGAGGCTAGTACGCCCACATTTAACAGAGGCATTGAAATGCAGTGTCTTAAAACTCTTTAATTACAAATGATCCTCAACTTGGAACCACAAGTTAGTCCAAAATTTCCATTGCTAGGCAAGATAGTTGTTAAGTGAGTTTGGGCCCAATTGAAGACCTTTCTTGTCGCAGTTGTTAAGTGAATCACTGCAGTTGTTCAGTTAGTCACACGGTTGTTAAGTGAACCCGGCATCCCAATTGGCTTTGCTTGTCATAAGGTCACAAAGGGGGTTCACATGACCACAAGGCACTGCAACCGTCATAAGTATGAACCAGTTGCCAAGAACCTGAATTTTGATCACGTGACCATGGGGATGTTGCAACAATCATAAGTTTGAAAAAGGGCCATAAGTCGCTTTTTTTTTTCCAACGCTGTTGTAAGTTTGAACAGTCGCTAAATGAATAGTAAAATCAAGGACTACCTGTAAATAAATAAATAAACAGTCCTAGATCAGGAGGTTGCCAACGTTTTGGACCTCAGGGACCACC
>AZIM01001083.1:19073-34389 GCA_000516915.1 Ophiophagus hannah
TGTTCAATCACACTTGGCCAATAAAGTATTCTATTTGTGCTTGCACAGACAATCTGAAAATGTTCGTGTAGCAAATGTATGCAGGGGTGGGATTCCACCAGTATAACAACCAGTTCAGTGATTGCGTGCTTTGCACCATTTCTAACTTTATTTTGTCTAAGAACAGGTAAATTTACTTTTGAAAAGTGGCCNTTGCTTTTGGTGGTCTACATGCAGCCAGCAGCTTTCCTGCATCTGTCATCAAAATGTCCATGATGAAAGAAAGAACTGTAAATCAGTGGTAGCAGAATGGGACAATTTGCCGTGGCCAACTTGCCACAGCCAACTCGCCATGGCCATCTCATTGCTGTGAGACAACTGGCCACAGCCAACACGCCACAGAACAACTTGCCATGGGATAATTCCATGCAGGATAATCAGCACGATAAATGTTATCTGAAACTCTTTCTTTGACATTATTTCTATTGGAAAAAAATGGAAATAATGTTAAAGAAACAGTGGAGGATAACATTTATCAGGTTGAGTTATCCTGTGTGGAATTGCCCATGGTGAGTTGTCTCGTGGTGAGTTGTCCTACACCACAGTGGTAGAAGCTCTGCAATTACATAGAAGAGATTCCAACATTATTAATTCCTAGTCTTCCTGGATAAGCTTAGGAAAGATATTAATTTGCAACAGAACAGTTGCCCATCAGTACAGGGGGTTGAACTAGAACAGGGGTGTCAAACTTGATTTCATCGAGGGCCTCATCAGGGTTGTGTTTGACCTCGGGGGGGGCAGGTGGGTGTGGAGAGGGTGGATGTGGACAGCTTGACATCACTCATGTTGGGGGCGCCTGTGGTGGCCTGGGTTTTCAGCTGCAATGGCCTCCTATAGCAAAAATGCGGCAGCTCCCTCCTGAGCTCCATTTTTGCTGGCAGAGGCACTGTGGGCTGGTCTTTCACTGTTTCCAGGGCAGCCNCCTCCTGAGCTCTATTTTTGCTGGCAGAGGCACTGTGGGCTGGTCTTTCACTGTTTCCAGGGCAGCCCCGCAGGCCAAATCTAAGCACCCCATGGGCCAAATCCAAACTGCGGGCCTTGAGTTTGACACCGCTGAACTAGAAGACCTCCAAGGTTCCTTCCAACTCTTGTCAGAGTTCCAGGGAACATCCATTCCTATCAGTAACTCCAAGACAAGCATAATCTTAAAAGTACTTTTATTAGAATAGCACCTGGCACATCTGTGGAATTCCGAAACTAAGTTTCCCGGCTTCCCCACAATGTCCCAACCTACAAACCATCCCCTTTACTCAACATCACATCACATGAACCAATCCCAAAGTAAGTTCCAATTCTTTCTGCGCCACACTCTTTAACCTTGAACTATCAAAAGAATTATATTTTGACTAATAAGAGCTACTCAATTAACATCACCCCCCTCCCACTTTCTCCAGCTATGTGGCAGCGATGAATCATGATTCCATAGCTGACAACTCTGTTATTACGTTAGCGTAGCACAGAAAGAATGGGCTAGATAGGCAACATTTGGTTGCCATGTTCTTATTTTACAACATGAAGACCCTTTTCCTAGCAAACAATATAAAATGGTCAAACTTATAAAAAAAGTGTGATGTCTGTAAAAATATCTGATTCAGTCCATAAAACTGCTGCATTTGTTTGTGTGACAAAATGTGCTAGTAGCCCACATATTGAAGGAAAATGGTTGTGGGGCTATAGTATAGCACGCTGAAAGCATAAAACAAACCAAATCCTATATTGCAGCTTTGCCTTCATCCAGGAAGAAAATCCTTTAGGCATGTGCACACAGAGATAAGCATAGTCAGCAATCTATCTTGTTTTTGCTTGAATTTCTGATGTTTCCACAGTTTCTTTTTCTTTTTTCTTTTGTCATTATTCCTCCTTTGTTTTTGTGTCTCAGTCTCACTGCCACAGGACATGCCTTAACTTTTTAGGTGTAGAAAGGCTATGAGTTCATGATGACACTGTCCTTTCTAACTTGTGGGGGAACAGTAGACAGGAATTATCATTTTAGAGCAGTCAGGCATGAAGTAATCCATAACATTCTCTGCACTGCATATGCACACTTTACCAACTCTCCAATTTCTAATCTGCAATCACTGAGTATTGTTGCACCACTTTTCAGCTAAAATTGCCTTTTGAAATGCCATGCAATTAAAATGCAAACAAAAGCACAATTAAAATACCGATATGTATGACATTATTTTTCCCTTCTGGGATTGATGGCCCACTTTAGTCCCAAACCTTTTTCTCCAGAGAGAAGTTGGTATTTGGTTTTTACCTTATTCAGTCCAACCTTCCAGAAATGATAATTATGCACCACAGCAATAATGCTATTGATGCCCAGCTTACAGACAATTCCCTAACCTACATTAGTTACTTATCAGCAATAACACACCATGTAACAGAGACACAAAATACCAGATCAATATGCCAGTTGTGTTGTCTCCATGTAGCAACAGTACTGGAAGCTTTAATAATTGTTTCAGTGAGATATGCTATGATCTGCCAGAAATGCCTTTGTGCATTCTATATAGAAAAGGCAAGACAATTCCAGTCCCTTAAAAAAAATGGAGACAATTCTGTATCACAAATGGAAATAGATAAAGAATAAAGCAGGGATCTAGTCCCTATAAGGACATTTTACATTAAAGGTGAGCATCTCTGAAGGTATTTGATATTATAATATATCAAATTGTTGAATTAATTCATTGATTATATCCATTAATATATGGAGTAAAATACTGTGTATATGGCCCCTGATTTATTCCAACTAAATATTATAAACATACCAACTGCTGTAGTCCTTGATTTACGACCACAATTGAGCCCAGAATTTCTGTTGCTAAGTGAGACAATTGTTCAGTGAAGTACGACTTTTCTTACCCCAGTTGTTAAAAGTTAATAACAGTTAAGTGAATCTAGCTTCCCCGTTGACTTTAAGGTTGCAAAAGGTAATCACATGATCCCGGAATACTGCAACCATTGTAAATATGAGTCACTTGCCAAGCATCTAAATTTTGATCATGGGACCGTGGGGATGTTGCAATGGTATAAGTGTGAAAAACGGGCATGCCATTTTTTTCAGTGCCATTGTAACTTCCAACAATCACTAAATGAACTGTCATAAGTTGAAGACTCTGTACATAACAATCAGAATATGGCTCCTTTATAAATGATTAATTGCTGAATTCCAGTTTAAAAAAAAATTAAACTGACTACTGATCCAACATTTTTTTAACTTTTGCTTTGTTGGTGCTTTTGAGCCATTGTTGACTTCTGGCAGCTGCTTAGGCCAGGGGTCTCCAACCTTGGCAACTTTAAGAACTGTGGACTTCAACTCCCAGAATTCCTTAGCCAGCAAAGCTGGCTGAGGAATTCTGAAAATTGAAGTCTATAAGTCTTAAAGTTGCCAAGGTTGGAGACCCCTGGCCTAAGCTATCCCTATAAGATTTTTTGTAAATTTTGAGAAGAGTCTTTAATAAGCTTAGAGATCTTTGAAATCACAACAGCACTGAATAAAGTGACTTATTAGTGGTCCTCACATGGATGACCATTGCAGCATCCTCACGGTCATATTATTAAAATTTGGGGCTGCCCGTCTGTCCTACAAGGTGACTGTGGGAGGGCCAATGTGTATATGATGGTTGCAGTGTCCTGAGGAAGTGGGACCTTCCCGGCCAGCTTCCGACAAACATAACCAATGGGTTTATTCACTTAATAATATTCACTTAATAACTATGCAATTCACTTAACAACTACAGTGATTTTCTTAGCAAATCTGTCACAACTGGGTTGTAAAAAGGTTGCAAAATTGGGTGTGACTCATTTAACAACCGCCTTGTTTAGCAACCTAAATTCTGGTCCCAATTGTGGTTTGTGAGTTGATGACTACCTGTATGAAAAATGGGAGCCACATGTTCCTGTCAAATGCCAACCTTGATGGTAGTTTTCCTTTGAGTGATTCAGCAATTGTGCTTAATCAACTCATCAATCTTTCTCGTGTAAAATTTGTCTGCTGCTATCAAGTGTTATTCCCTTTTTTAAAATCATAAATCAGTTCTTCCCAATTCACCATCTTTACAGTTTTGAGCCCAGCAGTATACAATACTTGCATTAACACCGCCATCCCCACAAACAACCTGCCTTTAGTGGTGAATTGGATTTCATTTTTAATTGGAAAGGTTTCTTCAGTAGTCAAAAAAATAATAATATCCATCTTGGCATGTTGCTTAAATCACACTGATGATGTCCATTTCATGAACACATTTCCTCCCCCCCTTGCAGCTAGTTCCCCCAAACCGAAGTGTAAGAATGAACGCTAATGAGCAGGTCAGACTTTCTAGCACATCAATACTGTCATTATAATATGGAAGCCTTTACTTTTCTTTCAACCTAGATGTCAGATTATTAAATAAAAAAACACTTCTTCAGTTCTGGTTCTAACTTAAATGAAAGAAAGTATGCAAAGTCTCTACAGATCTCCTTTCCCATTACATGTGATTTTTTCTGTGCTCATGATTGCCATATGGAAAGTAGAAGTCCTCCTCTTTTAAACCAATCGTAATTATTCACGGAGCCTCAGAACGGGCCTATGCATGCTGTTGATTATATTCCTATTTCTTCGGGGAGGGGGTGTATGTCATATCAGGGGTTGTCATTTGGAGGGTGTGTATTTGCCACACTCCGTGTCTTCCATGGTTACCAGGCTAAGTCACTTGCTATTGGAGGAGAAGAATGGGAGATGAAAGCCGAACGGGGGCATGCAATATACAATGGAATGATTTGCTGCCAATAGTACAGCCTAATGATGCCTTTCAAATGCCAATGCTGGGTAGCTTGCCTGCTTCCAACACACTCTCCTCTCCGTTTCCTTTTGCGCTGTTGCAGATAGCGTAGCTGTGATCTGTCACCACTTTGAAATGATCTCACACTATGCTGCCTCTGTTGTCTGGCCATTTTATAATTGATCCAGGCATGGAGCTTGGACACAGGATGTTTTTGCTCATCAGCACTGAAACAACGCACAGTCCTGGAATAATGCACTATCAGCAGGGACACCTGCTAGCAATGGCTTCTATCTGCCTCCTTTGCTATACTTTTGGTATAAGCACTATAGCTGACTTTCCAGGGACAGCTTGGGTAGTTAAGAAAAAGATCCCTCCTCTGTCATCAACCCCATGTCATCAGTAATAGATACTTGAGTCTGAGATGGTCTTTGCCCTCCTGCTTCCCTAAATTATCCTTTTTTCCTTGTAGCACCATAGTTACTATCGCCACAGCTGTAACAGGCACAGAAAGAGTAGGACTGCTTTTAGCTTTTCCGCCCCCCTCTTTGTCAAAAACTGATTTTTTTTATCAGTATACTGCAAATATGGAGAATCATTTTAGGAATAATTGGAAGTCAGAATTCTTGCTTCTGCTTTTTTTTTGGGGGGGCCCAAAAGATATCGCCATTTTCTAGGTTCCTCTTGAAGATAAGGTGGTGTATACAAGCTACATACTGATTGGACTGCAGCTATAAAATACACCACAGGCAGAAACAGTAAAGTTGTTTGTCAAGGATCTCCTAACCTTAATCCAAACCTAAATCAGTGGGGTGATAAAATGTAACACTTACGAAATAAAAAAAATATGATGATGATGAAGAAGAGGGAGGAAGAGAAGAGGAGAACAAGTAGGAGAAGGCAGCAAAGGAAGGATTGGGTTTATTTTTTCAATGATGATTATATTTTAGAAGAGAAATAATTAGTGAAATACATGGAGAAGAGAGAAGATGGGAAAGAGAAAGAAAAAGTGAACAAAGATGGAAGGAACAGGTTGACTACCAAATAAATTTTACACAGTTAGTCAGAATTGGGGACTGGGCAGCAGGAAGTATGATTTTGAATAATAAAACTAAAGATCTCTTTATTCACATCCTTTAAAAAAATTGTGATTGGGATTACCAGAGAAAATTACTATGATTCAAGAATAGTCCAGTCATGTTGCTGAAATCAATGTCATGATATTTTATTCAAATAATAAACTCACCTCCCCTGTTGCTACTCCTTGCAGATTTTCATTTTTTTTAAGCAAGCAGTTGTGTAACTTTACAACTGGCATCATATTTATGATCATTGCAGCATCCCTGAAGACATATGATTAAGATTCATATGCTTTATAACCAGCTTCACAATTAAAGAATGAATTTATAAACTGCTTTAGTCAGTGCTTCTCTGAGCAATTACAAAAGCAACAGCTGCTGGGAAGTAGGCAGGAGTGAAAATACTAGAGCATAAAAGATATCTGATTATATCAGAATTTCCATTTACCATATTTTTTTTTCGCTCTATAAGATGCACTTAGGGGGGGGGAGGTTTTCACCCCCCCTTTCGGAGTGGGTCGGGGTCGGTCCTTTGGTGAATACAGACCGGGCTGCTGTGGTGGGGTCCTTTTACAGTGTTGAAACCCACCTCTTCTGTCTTTGTCATTGCCTGTCTCTTCTGTCTCTTTTCCACAGTGCAGGAGTCAATAGGCAGAGCTGGCACATGAGAGGACGCTTATCTGTGATCCACTCTGGCTCCGCCTGATTTTTTTTCTTGTTTTCCTCCTCTAAACCTGGGTGCGTCTTATGGTCAGGTGCATCTTATGGAGTGAAAAACACGATAATTGTTTTTTTTCCAGCTCACTTTAATTTTATTTGAGCTTCCTTCCAAGGCAACTTTACTAGTTTTTTTTTTAGACAAAGTGATAATCTCGGCATTGGATGAACTGTACCTTAAAAAAACCTTGCAACTTTTGGTTGTGAAGCTGCTGCATAAATTTATTAATATTAGCAGTAATTTATAACTATTGGGAGAATATTTATGCTAGTCACAAAGCTGCACATTAACCTCATATGATATCTGTAGCAGTAAGACAAAATTGAGTTTCATGAAGTATTATTTCTGAAGTAACTTTTCACCCCCAGATTAATATTTATGTATTTAATTTCTATAGCCAACCATCTCAGACAAGTGTCTCTTTGTCTTTTTATGAGTGGCCATATAACAGCTAAAAAACATGAACAAACTTTAACTAAAGTTTCATACAGAAGCCTATTTAAGATTGCAAAAGTTATTTTGAAGGAATTGAGGGTTCAGTTTGTAATGCTAAACTGTATAACGAAAATAATGCCCCTTAGCCAATTACTGTATAGATAGTCCTTGCTTAACAACCACAATTTGGACTGGTAAGTCAATCTCTAAGTTTGTCCTAAGTTATTAAGATATTACATGACCATGATTTGAAATTTTAGTGCCAGCTTCTCCATTAACTCTGTTTGTATATGTGATGCTTGTAATGAAGTATTTGGATCACATGACTGCAGGGTTCAATGATCATAAGTACTGTATGAGGGCCAATTGTAAAATTACTTCTTCAGCAGCATTGTAATATCAAATGGTCAGTAAATAGGATAGTCATTAAATGAGAACTACCTGTGTAGATTTCAACTTTTCAATAATAAATTTCCTTAAGTAGTACAGTGCTAGTGGGCCTTAACATTTATTGATGGCCAGATTTTTAAAAATAATTTCACTCTCCATAAAATAGCTAACTTTGGAAATAATTTATTTAATACTGTGAACAGCACACATACGCACAAACTATTTTGTTATATTAAAAAATATATCAATATTGTGGAGTCATGACAATTTATCACACCTTGCCTGAACTCATTGTAGCACAATTATTTTGATTTTTGTGATTATGTCATCTTAGCATAAAGAAACTTTGTGTTTATTAATACCTCTTTTGATCAAACTTACTTAGATGTAAGTAGCCATGTCCTTTACCTGCACACATATTTGAACATAACTAATGAATGTGACTGAAAAACAGGACTATTTACAATATGAAATTTCAGAAATAGCTCATTGAGATAATAATTATATGTGCAAGTAAGTAAGGATTGTGGTGTTTAATCAGTAATTAAATGATACATCCTATAATTACTGAGGAAGCAAGTATTATCAGCAAAATTTTATGAAAATAACAACTGGCTAGAGGAAGTCCTTCTTAAAGGGTGAAACAAAACAGGACATTTCCAAAACAAAAATATGTTTGTTTCCCTTTAGAATTATTTTATAAGCAGATTTTATCTTTCAGTTACATTAGATGAAAATCATAGCCAAAATGCCCTTATCAGCATTTTGAATATCATTTAGCAATCAAATAAAGTTCACAGAACACCCTCTCAAAAATAAGCTAAATAAAATAGAGTGATTGATTGATTGATTGATCATGTGCCATCAAGATGGTAGTGACTCTTAGCAGCCATATAGATAGGATTTTCTCCATGATCATTTGTCCCTAATAGATCCTTCAGGTCTTCCATCAATGTTGTCCATCCACCTTGCTGCTGACTACTCTCCTCTTTCAATCCATCTTTCCTAGTAATACAGCTTTCTCCAAAGAAATATAACTACTATACAGTGCCACTAATCTCATTGTTATTTTTAAAAATAGTTTCATATTTAATTCAGGCTATACATTTCTGCTGCAAAAATCTGGATAGTTACTAAATGGCAATAAAGAGAAAAGCTCTTACTTCTTCTGCCATCTAGTGCTCATCTGCAGTTGTTTTGTACCCCAAATATTGTATGTATCTTTTCCTAAAAGTATCAGTGTGTGCAGTGTGTTTTGTTGCAATGCTATATTCTCCAAATATCTGACAGATTAATATGAGAGCCATAAATTATAGTCAGTTATATGAAGACGTTGCATCATTTACTTAACCAGAAATACTCTGAAAAATTTATATCTTACTTATTAAAATAGTGACTATCTTAAATTAATTATTGGAAGAAACCAATTCATCAGCAGAAATTAATCATTGTCATCTCCCAGATGAGCGACTGAAATATGCTGTATAATGAATAGTTTTTTGTTTTGAAAAGGGAGAAATATTGTTGTGTTTGCCTTAATAGAAAACAACGATCACAGAAATCTTAATTTAAAAGATATCTAGAAGCCATAAATCACATCAGCACCATATTATAAAGCAAATAAAGCTTCTTCATAACTATGTGGCAAATGCAGGCTGTATCATATTATATTAAGATAGAAGATGCCAGCCAGTTTTATTTATTGATGCCTATAGTAGTTTTGTAATGTGTTTCCATTAAAACAAGAAAAGATTTACAACATTCTTTATTATAATAGGGTCATTTATTTGAACTACATTTTTTTTTTGCTTTTACTGCCACTTATCTCCCTTTCATAAATTCCATTCTTTTTGGGAATAGGTATAGGCATTTATAATATATTATTTTCTGGGGTAGTAAAAAATTGCTTAATTCAGAATTTTAATACTGCTTTAAAGTTTGGGAGTGAAAGGTAAGACATTAGGAAAATATCATTAAGGAAACTCAATGCAACCGTGTATAAAAAGTCAGATAAAAAATGTTCTGTGGTATAAAATGAATACCCAACAAGGCAAGTTTTGAAGATCTATATTAGAGTGGAACAGCATATATATACAACCAGCTAAACTAATATATTTAACTTTAATAAGGAAATCCAGAACTACTTTGGGTTAAATTCCTGTGAATAGGTATCACCCCTTCCCCATAGAACTTAGAAGTTTGCTAGAAGCTTCTGTCTCTGATTGTACCCAGATCATATATGAAAGAAGGCACGAACCACGCCAAGTTAATGAGAGAATTTTCCAGGATTTGGGAAAGAATGAATCACATATCTTTTTTTTTTTTACAACCCTGTAATCCCTTAATTCAGGGTAGAGTTGGGGTGACTGAATGGAGCTGAGAATTTATTGACCAGATGCCCTTCCTGATGCCTATGCAAAGTTCGCAACAGATATTTTATTGATAAATGCTTTGCCACTCTTATCCGTGATTTTGACATAAAAGTAGAACTGCCAACATTATAAAGCCTTTACATAAAGTATATACAGCATCAGCAACTGTGATACTGGGTCCACTTCTGGTAGTTACATTTTGAAAAAAGATAATAGTATTGTGAAAAGGATCAGAGAATGCTTCAACACTGGAGGTTTTAAAGAAGAGATTGGACAACCATTCGTCTGAAATGATAGGGTTTCCTGCCTCAGCAGGGGGTTGTACTAAAAGGCCTTCTAACTTATTCTGTTGCGCTCTACTCCTTGCCCCTTGGTTTCCCCTGCAGGTCTTGGCCTGGTGCCAATCCAGCCACTCAGCCACCTAAGGGAGCAAAAATTGAGCAGTTAATGGCAGGCACAGGTTTTAATCTTCAGCCTCCTTCCTATCAGCATTTAGTTCCAGATTAATGTCAGCGTTCCAGGGAAAATCCATTCCTGTCAGTAACTCAAAGACCCAAGCCATCTCAAAGTACTTCTATTAGAACAGTACCTGGCACATACTGGGGAAGTCCGGAACTAAATTTCCCTGGCTTCCCCACAAAGTCCCAAGCTACAACCCATCCCCTTTTCCTTCATCACCAGATCATGTGAACCAATCCCAATTCTTTCTGCGCCACACTCTGTAACCTTGAACTATCAAAATAATATATTTTGTCTACTAAGAGCTACTCAGTTAACATCACTCCCTCCCACTTTCTTCAACTATGTGGCAGCGATGAATTCCATAGCTGACACTTCCCATCCAGCCACCAAAGGGAGCCTAAAGGCAGGAAGCAGAAGCTACTGGTGTTTGGGGGGTGGGGCGCAGGTATTACAGTTTGTAGGTCTCATCCTGTTTCTCACTCAGCCACTCAAGGGATTTGTGGGATTCAGCCTGTTCCTCAGCCAGCTTCAGGGCCCAGTAGCACCCAACTTATCTTTCTGGTTTTTTTTTTTTTTTTGTAGAGAGACAATTGGCAATGTGATGCATTTCCTATAGAGGCTTCCTCATGACAATTCTGTAAGTGGGTACTATTGTCATGAGCCTGTAGGGGGCTCCATTTTTAAGAAGGCTCCATAAATAAATGGCGTTCCCAATTCCAAAAGCTTATTAGTAAAAATATTCCAACTTCAACTGGGCACTTAATCCGTTTGTAACTTTATTAGATCAAAAATTGTATTTAGTTTTTTGCAATTTATTTCAAATTCTTTAATTTCTTAAGCATGTGATTGACTTGTTTTATTCAGAATTGAAGCTAAACTCACTTGGTGACTTTTCAAGCTTCTTGTTCTGAAAGTCTTTTAGATGGTTAAAGACCATTTCTGAAAGTGATTAGGAAGTGAGGCTTGCAAACCTAGCATCCTTTCTCTGCCGCAATTTGCAAGCAGGGGGCTAATCCTTTCATCTCCTGATGCTCAAACCCATGGAAGACTGTTATGCTGTGGTATACTCATGAAAAGCCGCTGCCTGGAGCATATTGGGTGATCTCCCATCCTCCTCTTCTCCAGAGAGGTTGCAAAAAAAAAACTATATAGTCATCGGTTCTTTAGTATTTGCTGCAGTTGTTGGCCCTGAATTTCCAGAGATATCTTCAGTTCACCATGCCTCCCTCAAAAGCCCATGGCATGACTACTCAAAATACTTACTTCAAAGATAATTCCATTGGGCTCATTTGGGCTTAAATTAAAATATGCAATTTGGAAATTTTTATTTCCAAACAAATATGATTGGATAATAAGTGAACAGGTTGAGCACATGGGTCAATATGAGCAGGCTACACTACACACATGGGTTCCATGTCTGAAACCTAGAGCAGAGATCTGGCTTTGTCGAATGAAGGTGAATATACATGTCCTAGGATAATGTTGCAGGGATCCAATCTGGGTTGAACACTGGGACCAGGGGTTTAGTTGTCTGAGCTTTCGGACTCGTGCTGGAGCCCATCCTCAGGGAACTTCTCTTTAGCAGAGTCTGACCTGGCTTTGTCTTGGCAACATTTTCCTATTTTCTCTAATCATCTGTACTAAAGAAATGACCAGAGCAAATCCTGAAAACTGGCCTGAGTCCAGGAAGAATGAAACTGAGAGAATCCTACTCTCTCAGCAACCAGTCAGGCAACTATTTCTTATCCTATAGCTGCTACGGCAAACTGATGACTTACTGAATAGCAAAAGATAACTACGATCAACTACTCTTGGTTGGGCGTGTACAATACAAGTAAGCAAACTGAAATTGTAATGGAATGTGAGAATCTCTTTGGAAGATAGGTGAAAGAGATGATGCCTAGGGAACAAACAGATAAAAGAAGCTGACAAGTGAGTAACAGGCAGACAAACCTAAAAAGGGTCCACTCTAACATATCAGGCAGTTATTGAGAGATGGCTGGAGATTTGTTCTTTCAGACTTACAAGATGCTACTTAATGCAGTTTTTTAATGAAGTAGATTTTTTTAAAATTTTATTTTTTATTTGTCAAGATGTATTAGATAACAGATATAATTAGAACATGATTATGATTACATGAAATGGGTATGAATAAAAGCGGACATTAGGACAGGGACGGTAGGCACATTGGTGTGCTTATGCACGCTCCTTACAGACCTCTTAGGAATGGGGTGAGGTCAACAGTAGACAGTCAAAGGTTAAATTAGCTCATCTTGTCTGATTTATTTGAGAGGTGGGCAACAGTAGTAGTGCTGAATGTCTGATAATGGACATTCACAGGGTTGCAATCCCAACAAAAGAGAATTGGTTCAAATATCTCTACATTATGAGATCCTATAAATAATGTTATCATCATAGCTGCTGATGGGAATAGCCATATGTAAAATAGCTAGGGAAAAATGTTTCTCGTTAGAAGACAAAAGCTTTTTTTCCCTACCCCCAAAAGTAGGTGCTGGAGGTAATAAAGCCTAGGCTATTGTTCTTTCTGTATCATCTGGTTTGAATTGCAAAATTGCAACTTATCAGCACAACGTAGAGAAAAGAAATTCATAGCCGACTCAAAGCACAAAACCAAAACTATTTTTTTAAAAAGCGTTTTATCGCAGGCATATATTCTAATTGGTTCAATAATATATTTTACAGAGTATATCCATGTCACCAGATAACTGTTATTAGTTTGAATGTGAAATACAAATTTGGTAAACTATATTTTATCTTAAACTAGATGATTATATTCTAATCTTACTATGATATTTGGGTTGGTATTATTTCCATGTATACTTGAGCTTATGATTATATGATTAAGCTTCAGTGATATATACAAGATGATAAGCCATTATGAGTTGGAAACAGATAAGTGATGAAAATAAACATTTTACTCCTGCTATCTGACAAATTGATCATATTTATATCATATTTACCCTTCAGAGAGTCTAGAATATAGTTATATAAAAGCCACCAATATTTCACTTTCTTTTCCTTCAACATTATGAATAGAAAGCACTTCTGTCATGTAAGGTCTGCCTTCAAATGATTTGAATGATTTATTTGTGATGTTGAGAATGGGTTCTTCTATAGTGAGATTCTTGGTGACTTGCTTTATTAAAAAATACACTATACATTTGTATTCTTCATAGGTTGCTATAGCTTCAGTTTGCAAGTCTTGTCTCCTTTGGGATACTTGCCTGAGGGAAAACAATTTTCCTGTTCAAACTGACCTGTTCAGTATATGCCAACATGAATGCAATGTCCGTCTGTATGTTTATGTAGTTTTATTACAAAATCCACAGTTTTATTTTCTACCAAAGTATATATAGAAAAATAATAGAGTGGTATTTCTTATACTGGTATATCTGATAGGGACTTAGTATTTGTTTATTTATTTGTGCCTTTAAGTTAAATTTCAATTCCTGATAATGTTCAGATGAGTTTTTGTAATTTTTGTGCAAGTTTGGAAGTGGTTTGCCATTGCCTCATTCTTAGTTGTCCCAATGACTTTCTACCTAAGGTGGGACTAGAACTCATGGTCTCCCAGGTTCTAGCACAGTGTCTTAAATCATTGCACCAAACTGGCTCTAATATTTAAGTTTTTCTTAATAAATAGAGAGTTTTCTATACATAGAAAAACATAAATATCCATACACATATTTACCCTACAAAATCCTGTAAGTCAATCTTTAAATAAAATGTATAGCATAGAGTCTACAGACATTAGATAAGATTACTCCTGTCTGGCCTCTTCTCAGTGGTCCTTTCAAGGAATCCTAGGAAATGAAGTGAGAACTGATACCTAGAGTGACACTGATTTAAATTAAGAAGATATGGTATGGTTAATTGATATCGTTCGAGTTCAAGCCCACTTTTAAGCCTATTGTTCTG
This sequence comes from Ophiophagus hannah, assembly GCA_000516915.1. NCBI lineage: Eukaryota > Metazoa > Chordata > Lepidosauria > Squamata > Elapidae > Ophiophagus > Ophiophagus hannah. The sequence continues at coordinate 33,274 of AZIM01001083.1, forward strand.
TGACAGTGAGGTACTACTTTTTGGTTCTAAGTGCATCTTTGGACTGTCAACCAACTTGCTTTTCAAGATTAACTGTTCTCTTCTTGAAAAAAAATGTTCTAGAACAGTGGTGGCTAATCTTTTTGAGCTCCTGTGCTGATAATTGCTTGTGCGCACACGCTCACATACCAGCACCCAGAAAGCAATGCACGTGGGTCTCCCCATGCCCCCTGCACATGCACACACGACCCCCCCATGTGCCATGCACCTCTGCACATGCACAAGCAACATCCCCAGCATGCCACGCATCTCTGAGCATGCGCATGCATCTCCCATGCAGCCCTGCCCCACACACATGCGTGCCAGATACCTGACAATCAGCTGGTGGGCGGGTGGCACGTGCACATGTACAGTAGACCTGTTCTGAGCGAGGGCTCACATGCCGGCAGTAATGGCTCTGCGTGCCACTTNNNGCACATGTGCCATAGGTTTGCCATCACAGTTCTAGAAGAACTATTTTTTCTGGATGTTAATCATATGGGTGATTATTTCTATATAAAACTATTCATAGTCATTCCAATTTGGAAGCTAAGAGACAGGACCCCATGAGTGGCAACGATAATATCTAGCAGTGTCAATTGGAGGTTGTTGAGCCTATAATTTTTGAGGGAGAAGAGAAAGGACTCCATAGCACTAGCTATGCCATTTGAAAAGTTGATCTCTGATCCTTTCAACTCTGCTAGATAGACCTGATCAAAAAAAATCTATTCCACAAGAAGTTTAAAATTACTTTTATTGAACTTAGCTATAATAACTCTTGGCTTTGCAGATTAAACCAGATAGGGACCACAACAAGATGAGCTTTTTCTACTTTATTTTAAAGCTGCATTGATGGAATCATTCAATTATGAAAGAACAGTTCCCCACTTCTATCTCCTGTGCAGCTTGAGAAACTCTTCTGAGCCTCTTGCCCTGGCCACTATCCAACTGCGGGCTATCTTGTCTCTTACAGCAATAGCACTTAGACTTATATACTGCTTCAAGTGNCTCAGAAGGATGGAAGGCTGAGTCTACCTTAAGCTGGTGAGATTCGAACTGCCAAATTGCTGGCAGTCAGCAGTTAGCAGAAGTAGCCTG
>AZIM01001083.1:41682-54019 GCA_000516915.1 Ophiophagus hannah
GGGGGGGGGGGGGGGGGGGGGGGGAAGGAAAAATAGCAACTTAGCAGGCAAGTTTACCAGGTAAGGAATGCGTGGGCGGAGAGAGTTCCCGTGGGCCATGTGGGTGGCATAGCCTTGTGTTCCTGCGTAGCCTGGATTAATTCCTTTGGGGGGGTGTTCTGGAGGTGACATTTGTCTGCGGACCACCAAAATTTTCTCCCGGACCACCAGTGGGCTGCAGACCACCGGTTGGCAACCACTGTCCTATAGAACAGAAAGTCCAAAAGACGTATAACATACATCTTTATCCATACCGATATATTACATTTCATCAGCTTTTTAAAAAAATAGTGGTTGTAAAGACTTGATGAATATACTATGAATATACTATATATCATGATAATATTTGATGCAGAATTTAGTTGTGAAATCTTTTTGTGTCCACTTTATTTATGCTAAGGAGAGCTGAGAAGATAACTGCACTATTATAATCAAAGATACACAGCCGTTAGACCTCACTGGAACCTCACCGGAAAAGAAAGCTGGGAATTGTCATTGATAGTTTTTTTTTTCCCAATCTTGTCAGTAATGATGGTTTCCCATGGTGCAGCAAACTAAAAACAATTTTCTGCAGCAGCCATTGCAACCAGATTATATTAAGATAAACTGTTGTCACATACACACTTACATGCACATTTTTTTCCTTGCTGTGGTGGGATATTCTCTCCTCCATGAAGCAGAGAACTCATTCTTTGAAATAAAACTGGAAGCAGGAATTACACTGCTATTTCAGTTGCATGCTGTTATTGTGTCTTTCTTGGAGACAATATTTTCACAGAATGGATTAAATGAGATTTATGACATGGGTAAATAGTATAGCAGTAACCCAAGCTTAAAAATATCTGGTCGTGAATGTGAGCTTACATTATAGAAAGACTTGGAAGCATGGGTGTCTGTAAGGTCCTATTGTGTTTGTCAAAAAGACAAAAGCAATGCCACACCAACATGCCACAAGCACTGCCCCTTTTGTACATGTGTGTGTGAGACGTCAAACATCTGGACAAATCCCCAGTTCTCCCTCCTAATCCTTCTGCTCGGTACCATGAAGTCATTTGATTTACCCTCTTTGATTTGTGCAAACATCAACTGAAGAATTATGAAATTCCAAAAAATAGGAGTTAAAACAGATTTTGCAAAAAAGAAAATAAGTACAAATTGCAGACCAGAAAGGAAACAATAAAGAGAAGCACTAATAACTTCCTAGAAATAGGCAATTTGGGTTCAGATACCTGCCATATGTTGCTTTTTTATATTACAAGATAATATCCATTTTAAACTGCAAGCACCTTTTATATGGCAATTTTACTTACTCTGAATTATCTGTATCTGAATCCCAAACTAGTAGAAAGCTTTAAATAATATTTCAACTAAAGTGCTCTTTAGGAATTTACCTAAGGTCCATGATGCATTGGTTCGTTTTAATACTATATTTGGAATCATCTACTTCCAATAACAATGATAGCTTTTAATTATTTAAGCTTTTGGGGACATTCTTCCTTAAGAATACTCACCAGAATTGTCATGTTTAGGTTTTTGAAGTTAAGAAGATCTAGAAAAAATGGATATATTTTTGGTACAATTTTATTTGGAAGTATATCTTCTTTCCCAATTATTTGGATATATTTTATGACCAATTGGGGAGCATATATAGCAGCTGTTCTTCCATTTGTCAGTTCAGACATAGTATATTTTCTTCATTCACTTTGAACTGGCTTTGGAAAGTTGCATGATAGTTAACTAAGTTTGATCACTGTGCATATTGATGTTGATTTCAGGAAGTATGCCTTCATTTTGGATAGGTCTTGAGAGAAAATGGAATAGTGCAGCTAATTTATGCGTTCTAGAAAAAAGATACTACTAATATCTCATCTTCTCATCTTCCTAGCATTTTTTCCACAGGAGCAGGGTCCACTTTTTGGATCAATAAATGCAATATTGCACAATTAAATGCAGCATGTGGGTCATATCTTCATTTTGATGGAGATGGCTATAGATCCATAAGTTGTGACAAAAAAACCCTTGATCGACTGGCTTGTCACCTGGGCCTGGTGTCTGTTTGATCTGTGTTCCTCTCAGCACCACCCTGGTGGGTGAGAAGTATCCAGTGCCATTACTAGGAGGAGCAGACCTCATCCCCAAAAAGATACTACTAACATGATTAAATTAGCGCATAGGTTCTTGATGGATAATTAAAAACAGAGTCTTTTTTCCATTAAAGAAAATCTAAGTATTGAATCTTGGGACAATTAGTTGTAAATATGAACAGTATATAAAGCTTGTAGGTTTATATGCTGCAGGATACTTTCTGAAATGCGATAACCTCTCAAAATCATATGCCTTATTAATTATAGTGTTGTTGCTAGTGGAGAACTTTCTATAAAATGAAAATAAATAATATTCCATGGAACTTTTTATTTAACAGATTTTCTTTCACAAATTAAATAATTGATTTTAAGAAATAAAAACGGTGAAAAAATCATGTAGGGGATTCTACGTTCTTTAAAAAAGTTTTGGCATTAATTCCACACTAATCCATTTCATTTTACTTTTCTTATTGGCATGGAGTGTTATAAAACTTTAATTAGAAAGTGTAAATCCAGCTAATGATTTAACCATTTGCATCTATTTCAGTTAATTTATATATGTGGAAAGATTTCCCATAAAGATTACTTCTTCCTGAAATTTAGATGGCAGTTTGGTGAGATCGCTATCCCAATCCAGGGGTCAAAATTTATGTGGAAAAATGTTCTATGCACTATATGATATATATCCATAAATTTAATTTAGTTATTAATCCATTTGCAAAAAAAGTACATACAGTTTCAAACATTGTAAAAAGTTGTGAAAATATCAGGACTGAATGTTTTAATGGAGGTATACTTTTAAGTATGGACTTAAAAGTAGGTCCATTTCAACTTCACAAAATAAGTGATAAGTTGTTTCTCTGAAGCCATGCAAGAATTTAATTAGAGGCAGAACTACTCTTTCCATATATATTCCTTAGCCATGATTATAAAAAATTATATTAACAAAAGTACAGTTATTTTCTTAGGCCTCACTGTTAGTCTGTGTCAGTGGAAATGGCCCACCGTCTATAACCGTATTGGTTCCAAGTTGAATAGAGCAGTGGTAGTTTTAAATTTTCAAATAGGTTGCATCATAAACAGATTTCCCCATATTATTTCTTAGTTCTTGTGCAGTTGTATTCAACAGCTTTAGAAATAACTGCCTGGCTTTGGTTCTTTTGGTCACTAGTATCTGTAAAGTAGGGAAGAGACAAGTGACAACATATGTATAGAAACGTTATCATATAAACTTTGCCTTTTACATACAAAAGAACGGAACTTGTATTGTGATGTCATAATACAAGTTTTGTCATTTTGGCATCAACTGCGTTAAGAATGGATGCTTGTGCTCTTGAAATACATTTGAAATGAATACAAAGGGTTGCATTTGTTTGAAGGGATGGGCTTTCATGACAAAACGTTCGAAGACTTTGATTATGAATGTCCTGAAAGGGTCACACAAATATAACTAGATTTGATGTTTAATCAAGAGTTTAAATTTTACATAAAATGATCTGGTGAGAAAATCATTTCCGTCTGGTTTTGTAGTGCTTTCTCATATAAGTGTGGTAGATTAAACAGAGAGGAGCAAAAGCAAAAAACAATACTAGACAAAAATTGGAAAATGAATTTTAAATTTTCTTTATGGAGGATATGTCATTAATTACTATTAATTTAGTCTTATTTCATGATAGATGGTGGTGATGTAGATGGATGGATGGATAGATTTGTTTCCCTGAAATAATGGTGGTTTTGTTTGAGTTGAAAGTTAGATATTGTTGCATCATATGTATACTACACAGTGCTATGTAAGTGCTCTCTTCACTTAACATTATCATATAGAGGCTAAGCAATTTACAGCATAAATTGAGTACTTCATCTACTTTGCCTGCTGTGATGAATTTTCTATATAGCCATATCTTTGACGCTCAGGCAATCAATGAAGAACTGTGGCAGGAGATGTTATTAGCAGAAGAAAAAGGGAGCGGGAAGGCCTTTGAAAAGAGACCTTCTTTTAGAAGAACAACTATGATAATTGGAACTGCAGATTTTGAATCTAAAACCCGACTTTATGCCATTATAATAACAATTAGTATTCTAGGTTTACACAAAGGAAAGAGCCAGCTATTGTCTACAGGCTACTCAGGGAGGAAAAACCCCTTTCTCATGTGTGTTTTTAAAGCTATGAAGAAAAACACTTTATTCTGTTTTGTCAATGTTCTTTTTAAGAATGCACTGAAATAATTTGCTCTGGTTTTTTTCTTGTCTCCCCAATACATCTGATTATATCAAAATTAGGGTTATGTGCAGAAAAAAATATAGTATCTGTTTGTTTATGTTTTAACTCAATTTGCTCCCCCCCCCCATGGTTCTTTAGGCATTTCACTTGTATTATCTCTCCTCTGTAATATATTCATACCCTAAAATGGTGGCATTGCTCTGGTTGGGCCAGCATAGAATTTTAACAGCAAACAACACCCACAGCAACAATTACAGTCGACATCTCTCTGCAAAGGGGCCTAGGATGTTACAGTGAAAATGTCTGTTCTTGATTTAATCTGGAACTCATTTTGCTGATTGTCTTGTGCAGGGGTCTGCAACATTAAACACTCAAAGAGCCATTTGGACCCATTTCCCACAGAAAAGAAAACCCCAGGAGCCACAAAACCTGGGTGGGCATGGNGGCCAACTCAACATCACTCCCACCTAGCCCCCCAGCCATGCCTACCCAGGTTTCATTGCTCCCTGTGTTTTCTGTGGGAAATGGGTCTCTCTCTCCCCACCTCTCCCTCCCTCCCTATCATTTCTGTTTTTCTCTCTTTTTCCTCTCCCTTCCTCCTTTCTTTTTCTTCCTTCCTTTCCTTTCCTTCCTTCCCCTTTCTTTCTTTCTCTCTCTATCATTTGTTTCCCTTTCATTCGTTCTTTCCAGCTCTCTCTCATTTCTCTCTCCCCCTTCTATCTCTCTCATTTGTTTCTCTCTTTCATCTCTCTCATTCTCTCCATCATTTTCTCATTTCTCTCTTTATTTTTCTCCCCTTTTCTCTCTCTCATCTCACTCGCATGCACAAGTGGGATACCCTTCTCAGCCAGGATCACAGCGGTGGTGGCAGCAACTCCTTCCGCTGCCACCATTGCGTGCTCAGGTGGGTAGCCAGCCATGCTGCACAGGAGAGCCGGAGCTCTTCCCTCCTTTCATCCGGTGATGGTGGCTGCTCCTCCCCATTCCCCTCCTTCCTCAGCTGACACGAAGGAGACTGTGAAGGATGAGGAATTGCAAAAAGCAGCCAGTAGGGGTGGTAGGGGTGCTTCAGTTGTGCAGCTCTGCGGAGAGGCTCATGCCTTCTCGTGGTGGAGAGCTGGTCACGTGTCCGGGTCAGGCCAGTGTCTCAGGGTGGAGAGCAGATTGCACGACCATGTTGGCAGGGAACTGTAGGAGAGGGGTCAAAGAGCCACATGAGGCTCTGGAGCTGTGGGTTGCCGACACCCAGTCTTGTGGCTCCTTAGCAGCTCTATCATTTATCCAGGGATAATAATAGATAAATAAATAAATAATAAATTCAGCTATGTTATGGAAATTCATTTTGAGATGAACAAATACTGTATGTTGCTAGTGAGTAGTGACTGAAGAGAATATTATTTCTAGAGCATTTTTCTATAATAATCTTTATATTTTTAGAATTCTGGATAATGGTTGATATCTTATTGACAAACATTATCTTCTTTTTCTGTCATAGAATTGCCTTGCTATATAATTCCTGTTTTGATGCTAAAATGACAAACCAAGAGTATGAACTATGTAGAATGAGATAAGAGAGGAGGATGTTTTTGCCTTCAATTATTAATGGTATCTGACTCATACAAACACATATACAACTCAATCCACAAAGAAGAACAGATTAATACATTGGAGGAAATTCAAGGAACTTTGCTGTAAGATCTCCAAACTCACCTGCCCTTTAATGTGTTCATCTCAGAGCACTTTATCCTCAGTAGTAAAATATAGCTCAGTTGTAACAAGGAATCTATCACTAATAATGCTCCCTACCACTAGCTCCCTATGTTGTCTGAAGAGACAATCCCAAACTAGAATTTATTATTACTTCAGCAGTTACCTGTTTTGGGGGGTTTATTCTAGATCAATCCTTTATTGTGCTCTGATATATGGGGTTTTAGGGAGGTGAGTAGGCCCCAAGTGACATCATTTGGAATGCTGTCATGCATTGTTCCCCCAATAAAAAGTTCAAAAGAAGGGTAAAACGTAATAGTAGTACAACTGCTGGGGAATGTGAGGAAAATAAAACATACACCTGAAACAACTTGGAAGAAGGTGGAAATTTTTACTTGCCCTTCTTACCCTATTGTTTTCTGATGAGTCTCTCCGAGATCTTACCATCTTCATCAAAATAACAAAAGCCGCAAAAGCAAGCATGCTGTTGGTTTTATTGATTTGTTCAATAATAATGGAGACAGCGAGATTGCATAGATATTAACAGAGTATCTCCACTGGAGGTAAGAAAAAAAAGGGTTTGAAATTATACCGTAAAATGATTATATAGAATAGACTATGGAGCATTTAGAAATGGATAAGAATTGTGGTACTGTAGTTACATTCACAGTTGCAATGTATGGCTGTGAAAGTTGGATCATAAGAAAGGCTGAGTGCCAAAGAATTGAGGCCTTTGAACTATGGTGCTGGAGAAGACTCTTGCGAGTCCCTTGGACTGCAAGGCAATCAAACCGGTCAGTCCTAGAGNTGGTGCTGGAGAAGACTCTTGCGAGTCCCTTGGACTGCAAGGCAATCAAACCGGTCAGTCCTAGAGGAGATCNACCCTGACTGCTCTTTAGAAGGCCAAATCCTGAAGATGAAACTCATGTACTTTGGCCACCTAATGAGAAGGAAGGATTCACTGGAGAATAGCCTAATGCTGAGAAAGATTGAGGGCAAAAGAAGAAGGGGGCAAAGAAGAAGGGGGCGACAGAGAAGGGGGCGACAGAGAAGGGGGCGACAGAGAATGAAGTGGCTGGATGGAGTCACTGAAGCAGTAAACATAAGCTTAAATGGACTCTGGAGGATGGTAGAGGACAGGAAGGCTTGAAGGAATGTTGTCCATGGGGTCGCGATAGGTCGGACACAACTTCGCAACTAACAACAACAACAACAAGTTACAGAAAGCCTTTTAGCTGGGAGCCTTCCCCCTGGCTTAGGCAACATTTCTGGTGTTACTATTGAGATGCCCAATGATTTTTCCATATTTACCCTCACAAACCTCAGTATACTCCATCTGTAATGGTATATGACTTTGGGGGACCCTTGGGCCAAGAGATCTTGTCAAGGTATGGCCAGATAAGTGATAGCATAGCCCATAGTTGGAGAGTGGGCATGGCAAGAGGATCAGAAGAAACCCTCCCTAGTTTCTTGGACTGTAAAGGAGACGAGAGAAAGAACAGTTCTTTCATGCTTGCATGATTCTGCTAATGTAGCTGTACAATAAAATAAAGCTAGCTGATCTGGTTATGCTTTCTGTCTAGTCTACCAGGTCTACATGGTAAGGCTGACATCAATTTACCTCAGCAAGGCTGATTTTTTGATGTGCACCAATGACGCAGACAATATTAAGATAATAAAAAAACTCTTTTCTTCAAAGATGAAGCAGATAAGAGATTTAAAAAAAACCACTACTAGTATTTGTGATAGTCTCTGCATACGATTAGAATTTGATGCCTTCAAATTAACATGGATCTTTGAGGATGATGGGTTGTTCAAAAATGTGGAAAAAAATAGAATTAAATAAACAAACACTGAACTTTCTAGGATTGGAAATAGGATGCATAAATATTCACATGACTGTTTCTAAAGAAGAAGAAAAATTGCACAAATGATGCTTCAAATGTTTCCCTGCATTTCTCCTGGAAATTAAACAACATGTAGCACATTTTAGAGAAACAGAATCTGGTTTATATATTCTTTATATTTACATTATTTGTTTGTTAAACTTGAAAAGAAGTTGTGAAAAGAAGCCACAAAAGGATGATTTAATAAAATATTTAATTTCACATCTAAATGATTTTCTGTTAGCCAGATATCTTACCAATATGCATCTTGGGTCATCACTCTTAGCATCCCCTTCTGTTTTTAAGTAGTTGAATCTTGTCATGATATCCTGATAATAAATGTATCCCATTATTTGCACTATTATTTGATTATTTGCTATCTGTCTATTTACCTACCTCTTTGTCCATCCATCCGTCCATTCATCTGTATGTAGGTAACTATATAAAACTCTTTCTATAAGAAATATCATCAATATGTGTATGCTTTTAAAACTCTTTTTCAGAACCACAAATATATAGCTTAGCACCCACTTTAAAATGTATTAAAAGCCGACAAGTCAATGTCAGTTTTAGTCTTACTTTATGTCATTGCCTGCTTGATTATAGCTCTCACTGGGAGAACAGAGCATTTTGATGTCATCCAAACCCCCTGAGAACAATTCAGACCAGCTGGTTTTACTATATATTACATAATTACCCAGCACATGGAGCATTTTTGAATCCTTAAGAGGCACTGGGGGGCCACTTCTCAAAATATTTACAACCTTTATTCTTCTCAGAATAATAATTTACATGTTAAACTGGGTGTATGCAGATTTACTTTATTTTTGTTTTTAAAACCTCTCAGCAATTTGTATTCAGTAGTTAATAGGTCAAAGAAAAATTACAATAGCAAGGAAAGCTTTATATATTGCACACATTATTGCGTTTCCAGGATAAGTAGACTTTCCATTCAAAGAAAGAAAGAGACATTAGTAAAAGTTATGTATGTTACAGTAACATATATTATTGTACGTAGTGTAGCAGTATAAAACTTCATGTATTCTTCCAAATATTCTTTCAACTAGGACCTGTATCTGGAAGCAAACTTGGTAAGTCTAATTCCGTTTCTGAATCTAAGAATGTTGGACTATCATACATAACGTGCTTTAACACCATAATATTTTATTCATTTATCAAATTAATGCAGCCACCCATCTCACAAAAAGTGACTCATTTGCAAACTGTTGGTAGGCAATCATTTTATTTTATTTCTGTTAATAATTGTTGTCATTGAGAGATAGGTTCCTAAGAATTGGGTCTGTCTTCTGTTAATTAATTGTTGTCATTGAGAGGTAAATATCTAAGAATTGGGTCCATCTTTAAAGGTAAAATTGTTGCCCTGAGCCTCAGAACTAAGGACAGCTATAAATCTGGATCATTCAATGCATTAAAAAATTACTCTCAAAAGAGATCCCTGTCAATGACCGACTAATCTTGCTGTCAGCTTGGGATATGTCTATAATATATATCTTCTCTAACACTTTACTCAATCATTATACATTGTTGGCACTCAATAAATATTAAATTGTGTTCACCGTACCAGTAATATAATATGCATTACTATATTATAACAAGTATTAGATTCTTGTCTAATACATGGAAAATATGCATATTCACTCATAGGAGTTCTGGGACAAAATAAATGAAGAAGTTTTCTTAAAACCATTGTAGAAAACCAGAAGGAGGGAAAAAGAGAATAAAAAAGTAAAACTGAAGAATGATAAAAGAGTAGTCGATTGACAAGTTTAATTTCATAGGCCTTGCTCCCTTTGTGATAAGGATTTCTGGCACAAACAAATTGCAAACCTCTCTGAGAGGAATGTATTACAGAGTCAATCAGAACTACTCAAAATATATATTATCTCTGTAGTAGACTTCTGATGATCCTTTTTTGGTAAAACTATTCTATTTTTTAATAGAAAAGAGATAAAATATTCTAAAGAAGTATTCAAAAATTATTTAATCCTTCTGTATGATTTCAATTGACATCTCCAGATGACAAGTTTGAATAGTCCTAACTCTTCATTTCAGGGTCAGAATATTCCAACTTTCAGCATTCCTTTGGTAATCTGCAAAAGTTTGACAAACAGTAATTTGATTCGTTTACCATGCTTGAAGATTTTCTCCATTCTTCAATGGAAGGAATCAGTGATGTCTTAAGAGAAGTATGCATCCAGATAAGGCAAACAAACATTAAGAGACATCTACCAAAACTAAATGTCATCAAGGAATGGAAGATTCCAGGAATCCATTCTCTTGTGCCTCTGAAGAAAAAAATTTCAGACTTTCAGCTTAAAAGTATGATAAGCTTGTTGACTTAGCCTCAGATCGAACATGAAAAGGACTCTTCAGTGAGAAAGATTTCTGGGTTAGTATGTGCTCTGAATATCCAAAAATATGTAGTGCAGCCATCAGACACATGCTGCCATTCCCAACAACTTGCAGTTGTCCCAAAGGTGCTATTTCAAAAGGCAACTGGACTTCCTTTGGTTTTGTTTGATGATTGAAGAAGCTTCTTGGATGAGAAGCAAAACATCTTCAATTATAAAGAAAAAAACTCAGTTGCCTCTTGAAAAAGCACCTTTGGGACAACCTGGATGACTGAGAATTTCCATAGACAACTTACAGTTGTGAGTCAGGGTTTTCAAATCTAGTGAAAATGAAATAGAAATAGTGCCACCTGTCTAACTGATATGGGATATCTTTATCTTGAAAAATAACCAGTCAAAACCATGATTTGATTGTGCTTATAATGTTCACCACTTGCTTCAGGGCTGTAAACCTTTTTTAACCATCAACTAGTCTAGTGATTGCTAACCTTTTCATTGTTGCATGCTGAAAGTGCGTGCGTGTGTGTGCACGCCTGCCTGCACCCATAGTGCAATGCACGTGTGACCCCCCGCACCCCTGTGCATGTGCATGTGACTTCCCATGCTCCCCGTGCATGCATGTGTGACACCCCCCATGCGCACTCTGCACCCCTGTGCATGGTGCACATTTCCCCACGCATGTGTGGCAGATACCCGACAATCAGATGGCTGGTGGGAGGCGCGCATGCATGCACAGTAGGCCTGAGCTGGGGCGACAGCTCGTGTGCCAGCAGAGATGGCTCTGCATGCCACTTCTGACATGCGTGCCATAGGTTCACCATCACAGAACTAGTTTCTTGAATAGTATGGCACAATTCCACTCTATTTTCTTTAAGGCAAGTAGCAGTGTGTTCACTCAAACACCCATAGTAGCTCCCAATTTATCCGACCATGCCTCTTTCCACACACATCACAAAATAGTCATTAGCCAAATTAGATTTTATTTCCATATTAGTTGTCTTCATTCAGTTTTCTCTTGTGTATGCATTGCACATAAATGAAGAGCTCATTAGTAACCCGCATATCAGTTGTTTCACCCAATTTAAGGAAAAATCAGATGTACACAAGATACTAATTACTCATGACTTTCTCATTCTTATACTCATGTTACTACTTACATTATTATCTGTACTCTTCAGTGAATCAGTTTTCAGACACTGTTACACTTTCCTGAATCAGTAACAACTATCTCCAGTTCTGGTTGAATATTAGAAAACAGAAACTGGGACAAAAAAACAGTAAAGAGATTGGGGGGGACGGACTATGGAAGATGCCTGAAGGTCTGGTTCGAGACTCACTGGCATAGATAAATATAAAAGGAAAGGACTATTAAAGAATCAGAAAAGAAACAGTGCCTCCAGTGTCATTGCATATTAAATATATATAGTCACTTGAAAGTTACGATAACTATCTCCTTTGAAAATTTAAATTATTTATTTATTCAATTTCTGTAACCATCACTCAGCACAGCATTCAAGGAGGCACATACCATCTATGCACAGCAATTAAGTGCTGATAAAAACACAGAAAACAAATAAAAGCTGGAAACATGATGCTCTAAGTGCCAGGGAGGGGAAAATCAGTCAATAGGATCATATCAGTCCCTGACCCAGTGCTTGGTATATGAGTCTTTAATACCTTTAAAAAAATCAGATAGGTTGGAGCCAACCAAATCTCAGAGGGGATGCAATGGAGGGGCAGCCACCAAGAAGGCACCTCCAAATGGGTTGAACCAGATGACTGTACCAAAGCCATGTGATCTGGAGCATACTAGAGTCAGAAATGGGACCTCTGACACTGGATGCTAAAGAAAAGGATTTTTATTAACATTTCCTCAAAATTTGCTGTAGAATCTGGGGTGCCTTTCAAAAGAAATGGAGGGGGCTCTATTAGAGCAAGTGGAGGAGAGTTATTCAAACTGTCCATTCTATTTGGCAATTCAAATCTCACCAGGCTCAAGGCTGACTCAGCCTTCCATCCTTCTGAAGT
>AZIM01001083.1:60378-73000 GCA_000516915.1 Ophiophagus hannah
AACTGCTTAGAGAGGGCTGTAAAACACTGCTATTACTATTACCTAGGGGTAAATCCAGGTTTTAAGACCTTCCAGAAGGCTCAAAGAATGAAGGCCTGTTAGATCTCAGGAGAGAAACTGTTCTATGATTTGGGGACTACCATCGAGAAGGCATATTTCTTGGTTCCTGCTAGATGGCAACATTTTGGCATATTTAGCATTCAAGAGAGCCATTTCTTGGTAATGAAGCAGCTTAAAGTAATTACAAGCAATTCTTGTTTTCTCTTATTCTAACAAATAATAGACTCTTCTGTACAATTCAATGGAAAACTCAATAAATCCTTTCTTTCATCTTTATTTACTATTTTAGAAGTATTTTTTTCTCTTATGTTCAGTTGTGTTTAATTCTCAGAGACTGCCTGGATAAGTTCCTGCAAGTTTTTTAAAAAGTGGTTTGCCATTGTCTCCTTCCTAGGGCTGAGAGAGAATGACTAGCTCAAGGTGTCACCCACCTAGCTTTGTGCCTAACTAGACCTCATGATCTCATGGTTTATAGCCTGATGTCTTAACCATTACATCAGACTGGCTTTCACTAGTGAGACAACCTGATTACCTTATGCAATTTCTGTTGCTTTGTGCTCTGCCACTGCTGGTCATATCTCAGAACTCAACTTACGGCCATCATATCTAAGATCCAGTAATCAGAATGAAAGTTAGAATGTTCATTCTACTTATGCCTATGCAACAAGCAGCCAACATGAATAATTATTTATTGAGCCAGAGTGGACTCATGAAAATGGAGATATTTCCTGGATTTAGCTGTGTGGTACAAAATTACTTAAAAATGGAGATATTTGGTCAGCCTGGTTCATGAAGAATGTGAAAATACACTTCATAAAAAAAAGAGTTTCTTGCCACTTCAGTCTAACTCCCCAAAATCATACCCTATCAGTCAGAAAACCCTTGATTGTGTAGCTATGTACACACCCTCTACCATTGGATGTTCCTAAGGAAGGAGATGAATTTGACATATTTTGACAATTTTATCCCTGAATTTTTACAAGACAAGACCACATATACATTTTCAAAGCCATTATTTTCACATGAAAAAAAAACCTGCTTTTCACTCATGCCAAGAAAGACCTCCCCTGATGCACGATTTCAACAGACTTGAAGCAGTTTTCAAATCTAAACTCTTCTTTTATTCAAAGAATTAATTGCCATGGGTGGCTTCAGACTGGAGGAATTTTGGATCAAACTTGTAGATATGCATGATGCCATTATAATCTCTTTCAGTAATATTTGGCCTACCACAGCAAAGTTCTGATAACTGATATTGTTCAGAACACACATACATGCATAAAAATTAACAGAGGACAGGATAGATGTTTGGAGTGAACTTTGGCACAAAGAACAGCCAGATCTCTAGCAGCTGCCAAGGTATTTTGGTGCTGACACTGGTCTAATTATCCCTTCTTTCTCATATAATTTTCTAGTTATTTCTCCTCTCTGCAGGCAAGAAATGTATTTTTTAATCTGAAGAGCAAACTAAATGAAAACGATTTACAGATGATCCAAGTCTTTGCTGTGCCAAGATTGCTAAACGAAAACTTGGCAGGAAGACCTACTTAACACTAGAATTGCAGTCCTTGGGAATAGCTGTAAAAAAATTTTTTTTAAAGTTATATAAATAATTAGTTGGATTGTTTCTTTTTTATTTCTTTGCTAAAAATATACTAATGTATATTTAACTGAATTTTAATTTTAATTGAAATTTGAAATGTCTTTAACCCTTTAATTGTATACTTACACAGTCCGTGAAAAGCAGCATATTTTAAACAACACCAGGATTAAATGTTTCTTTGCTGGCATTTTAATATGTCTTCTGCCTGTGCTACTAAGTAACTAAGATAATTAAGATATGTGGGATACTTGTTTCTCTCCGAGCTTGGTTGTTTTCTTGCACATGTTTCATTGCCAAACTAGGTAACATCATTAGTGCACTTATGATGCTACCTAGTTGGGTAATGAAACTTCTGCAAGAAAATAACCAGGCTCAGAGAACATAAGGACCCCACAAATGAACCCTGAGTTACAAATATTCTCTTCTATTGAGTGAAATTTCCATTTTGTAGCATACTTTTAAATTACTAGAGTAGGGGTGTCAAACTTGTGGCGTCACGTGACATATCAGGACTTTCCCCCCCTCCGCTAAACTGGGTGGGGGCAGGGCCAGCACGTGACACATCTGGCCCGTGAGCCGCGAGTTTGACACCCCTGTACTAGAGTGTGTGTTGATGCTAATTGTTGTTCAACTATGATCACCCTGTGCTAAAAACTAGTTCAGGATTTTTGTTCGTGAAAATAGTAACAATGTGAAATGTGCACCAGCTACATGGAGAGAGATAATCGTTTTATTTAAAATCTTTAAACCATTTGTAACTTCCAATAGAGGCTTTTCAAAGTCTTAATGTTTGCCTTCCAGCAATTTAACTGTACGTGATTTATGTACTAAGATTTTGCATTTCATTTTTTATTATTAATGTGTATTTTTTCTGTATTTATTTATCACTTTTGTAAGGCCGCCTAACAAGAAATCTCCTGGCTTTTCTAAGATCATTATAATTTTTTATGTAATAGAAACTAGGGAAAAACGTCAGGGCTTGGTCAAGTAGATTATCAGAGTTGTTCTATCATATTCATTAGAGCAGATAATATCTTTTTAAAACTTACTTTCACAGTAGTTTTAAGCAATGTCACAGCTTGTTAGTGTAGATCCCTTAATAGACATTAATTGAGGAACATGCAAATTAGCTCTCTGGAGCAGGGTGGAACAATATAAAGAGAAAATGAAGGTGCAAATTTAATTGGTTTAGTTAATAGATCTCTCGCAGTGTGTTTTGATTATTTCTCCCATTAGCTGGTTTGCCATTTGCACCAGTAGGTAGAGATGTGGAAAAATACATTCTAGAAAACAATGAATTAGAAAATGTCTGGGAAATTTCCCTATGCAAATGAATATAGTTCCAATTAACATATTTAACTTAATATGCATAATTTGCATGAGAATTTGGTTTCTGTACTTTAATGTGAAAAAAAAATAAACTGCTCTATCTAGTGAGGTTAGAACATTCCATTCAAAGAAACTGAGAGTTTGGTTGTGGAATGTGGGAAACAATATTGTATAATATACAATGAAATAATACATAATCTAATCACCTTACACTTCTCCATTGTAGAGCAGTAGCCTTAAAAATAAAGATATGACTTTGAAAACTTCTGAAGTAGTCTGAAGTGGAGTATTTCCACACAAAAAATGCTGACACTGAAAAAATTTCCAGTCCACATCTCTGCAAGTAGGAGGTTGAAGAAAACATTACCATTTGCAACAGTGACATGACAAGACTAACTATGTTTGTTGTGTGGTAGCGTAGTTTCTGCTCTGTATATGGGGATTGTGATTGCCTCTGTCCTAATCCTTTCCACTTCTACAGCACAATGGTATGCAGTATTACTTGAACGTCAGGCCCTTGGGTAGTATAGATTCGGAAACTCTTCAAAGAATGCTAGATGATCTTTCCATCATACCAGATTACTGATTGTTGCTGGCTATAATGGCTGAAGGGAATTGCAGCAAACAAAATCTGGGAGGTCAGAGGTTTTCCCTATCTTGATGAATAAGGCTGTGTTCTTAAGTCGGCACAGTTCCGGGGATTTTAACCATGATTCATATTTCCCATACTGGGACTTTGAGAAAAGATATATTTCCAAACATTGTGGAATTTTAAATTGATTGGAATGAAAGATTCCTTATCATTGTTTTTATGTGTCTTACAAATGTTTCTTCTTTTTTTCCCCTACCAAGCCATGAGTCACACTAAATGATATTTTTCAACAAAAATAACAACTGGATTCTCTCTTTGTTCAGGGACCATCCCAATAGAAAAGTTGGCCTTAAGGATCCTTCAGTAGGAAAGGGTTGTACTTGGAAGACTCTCTTGTTTTTTGCCTACTTTGGGATCACTTATTTTAATAGTAGTAATTGAAGAAGTTTACAACCAATGAAGTAGACTTCACCTGCCTTCCTCTTCAGAAAGCATTCCGGTGTTATAAAACGTTAGATGTGGGATTCATCCAGTGTTGTTAGTGGGGATATTTTAGTACCTAATTCTTCACCTAGTGACATAGTCAAGTATGCAATGATAATTGCTACATAACCATATAATGATCTATTAACACTTAACAAAGGATTAATATAATACTTCAAAATACACATTTTTGTATAAGATATGCTAACTCTATTTCTAAGAGAAACCAAGGCTAATTATACCTTAACAAATAACAAAAGGAGTAAAAGAGAAGACTGTGTAACTTCATGGCCCCTCCAACTCTATAATTACACGCTTAATTGTTCCAAAGATTTCAGGTTTATATTGAACCTAATAGTTTCTATTAATTTTTTTTAGGCTGAGCCACTAAGCATAGTGAAAAGAAACAATAACCTAATTATTCTCAAACTGCAATCAAATATTTTAAAAATCAGACAGAATTTAAACAAAATGTTGTCTTTATTCCTTCACTGAAGAATACAGTGTTAGTGTGCATTCCCACCCCCCCGGAAACATCTTGAATACTGGTAGTCCTTGGCTTATGACCACAATTGGGACCAGAATTTTCATCAATGAGTTATGCGATTGTTAAATGAGTCATCACATGATTGTTCCTGAATGTATGACCTTTTTGCTATGTTTGTTAAGCAAGTTTGGCTTCCCCTAATGACTTTGTCTCTTGGAAGCTAGCTGGGAAGGTTGCAAATGGCAATCACATTGCCCTGGGAATCTGCAGCTATTGTGAATACACATTGAGTACCAAATACTCAAATTGCAATCATGTGAGGATGCTGCACCAGTTGTAAGTATCAGGACCAATCGTAAGACACTTTTTTCCATATCATAGTAACTTTGAATGAAGACTACCTGTATGGCAGTTAAGGATAAATTCCTAGTATTTACTAAAAATAAATATTATTCTGTTGTAAACATATACCGTATTTCTTTCAGTTTAACAATGTAACTTAATATTTTCAGCCAGTACATTTTCATTGAGCATTATAAAATTTAACACAGAGGTAATGCTTTATTGTTGCTTGTTTTGTTGACCTTTTACGTCTTGTGTTGGTGACATATTGGTCCTCTCTCTGTCCAGTGATATGGTACTTTAATGTTAGGATGGAATGGGTCAGATAATGAAAGTCTCTGGTACATTAACTTTCAATTTCATGAATGTCTGAATACAATCTGGAAGATAAATAACGGGCATTTTCTTCCTTGTACACATTAACATTTTATAAGCTGGTTATATTCTCTGTTGTATTACTTAACAGCGGGCTGTATGTTATGATAGCAAAATGAAATTGTACATCTTTGACAAGGATGATTGCATAATAGCTTGTAACTTCTAAGAAAGATTGTCAGAAACTGAGCTTACTGAATAAAATGTTCTAAATGCACACCTCATTTTGCCTAATGTAAGTGAAGATTAGTCTTGCCTTTTGATGTTTACTTTGAGATTTTGGCTGGTCTAAGAGACTGAATTGTTATGGCAACATTCCCTATATAGCTTAAGCAAAATGATAAATATAAAAAAATAATTAGGACAAGATAGTAGCTGGACTATCTCCTTGTCCTAATTAGTGAAAAGAAGCAAAAAACGGTGAAATAAGATAACAAAAACTGTGAAGTCTTTTAATACCACCTATCATTTTTATGGCTTATGTTCCAGGAAACAAACTCCAACTCATAAAACTCTGAGACAGGCATTTTCTCAAACTTCCATTTTATTACAGTTGTCATACTGGCACATCTGGGGAAACCTGAATCTGTGAGCTCCAGGTTTTCCCTCAGTAATTGAAAATCAAAGACCCATCCCCCTGCATCCCTCAGTCCATCACATGGCCCAATAACCATCCGTCCCAACTTGAGACATCCTCTAACCTCTCCTTGTCCAGGTGCAGGATGACATGACCTTGACTGTAAAGAAGAATGCTATTATGTCTAATTACATACACTCAAAGAAATCCCCCCTCCCAAATTCCCAGGCAGAGGAATGTGGCAGCATGGAAGCTTCTGATGCTGATATGGCTTCCAAAGCTGACAGACAACTTCATATTTTTCTTGATATCCCAACTGATAACAGACATCTAACACAATCTTCCTTAGCTTTGTGCTCTCCAAATATATATGTGCGTGGGGGGCAAATGAGTCTAATAAATTGTTCATTTGGACACATTACATTGTAAGCCTACAAAACTTTCCATTTTGCTCATTATTCAGGAATCAGAATGTTGGACTCTGACTTTGCCCAGCTTCTTTTAATGACATCCCCTCAGTGCTGCTCTTAGCTGTTGTGCAGATCTCTTAGAAATAGAAGGACGTTACAGGAAACACTATATAAAAATCCAAGGAAATCTTGAAGGAGAAAAAGTAATACTTTTCTGACCAAGCCAGATCTGAGATATACTTACTTATCACCTTATCCCTTTTTAAGAATAATATCTGCTTTGCAATGCCCATCCCATAATGTACTGGACACACCCAGTTCTTCTTTTTCTTGCTGTAATGAGTTCCACTGTTGACCCTCCTACATTTTATTCCTTGAACCGCCTCTCTCCCTTTTCCAAATTCATAAGCTCCAGGTGGGTGTCTAAATCATAAATCCTTTCTTCTTTATTTAAATAGAGCTAACAGGGTGAATAATTTATTGTTCCTCTAATTTTTTTTCTCCTTTCCTATTTCTTTATTACATCTCCATTCTCTAACTTACCTTCTTATTATTTATTATTTCCTCTATGGAAATGTGTCACCAACTAATCGTACAGTTTCTTTCACATTCTGTCTTGGGTATTTTTATAGGTAATTGAAAATATCGATTTTGAAATAATAAAATTCTGTAGTTGGAAGGGACCACAAATATTGTCCAGTGCAATCCAGTGTAATGGCACATAAAACCAGTTAAACCACTTTTGAGAGATCTCTCTCCAGTCTCTTCTTAAAAACCTGCAGAGGTGAAGAACTTGTAATCTTTAATGGTAAATTGTTCCACTGCTGTACAGATATCATTGTCAGGGATTTTCTCCTTATATTTAAGTGAAATCTGTGCAGTTGCAACACGTATCCAATATTCTCATCCTTGTTTCTATGGCAATGGATAATACTTTCTGTCCATTTTTCCTATAGCATCCTTTTATACATCTGAACACTGATATCATGTCTCCCTTCAGTCTTCTTTTCCCTGGACTGAACATCTCAGGTTCCTTCAGCCTGATCTTCAGTCTTTTTAGCACTTTTGTTGCTGTCTTCTGGACCTGTTCTATCTTGTCACTATCCATCTAGAAATCTGATTACACTTTATACTTCAGGTGTACTCTCACCAGTGGAGAGTAGAGGGGAATCAGAGATCTTTATGTGTTTAATGCAGAGCTTCTTGTAATTCTTTTAGTGATTTCCTCACATATTTCTGACTCTTGTTGAATTTGTTGCATGACGACACCCAAGTCTTTATGTAGCGTCTTTTGAACCATGAATTCCCTACATTGTGTACGTTTTTCTTCCTAAATGTAATGCATCTGCTATTTAAGACATCACTTAGGGATACCTGACTTGGCAGCAAAGCAAGTGAGAAGAATCTAGAAAATCTAGGGGACAAGACAGCCAAATATGTATATAGAGAATACAAAAGGGGGAAAAAACCCAATGCAAACTTGGAGTGTATTAACTGAATAATTACATCCAGATTGTAGGACTTAGTTGGTCTTTATTTTGGTCAGAATGCCAGTACAGCTAGATGCAATTAGGAATTGCCTTCTTTTCAGATCTGTTTGAACAGCCTAGTTCAGCCTACTAACCAGATGTGAACAGCTTATACTTTTTAGATCATCCATATTCAAATGATTCTATACTTTAAATCATATTGATAAAACTGTGGTTAACAAACAAACCTTTAAGTTACATAGCAACATTTTGGGACCAATAAGGAATTGTTGATGACCATTAGAGGAATAAAATTTTAGTGAGAATTTTCAATATGGAATTAAAATATTGCCCAGTGGAGCATTAGAAACATTTATTTCTCAGGGTTTTTTGTTACAGTCTTAAACTGATAGGAATGCCAGCATTTATACCAGCCTTTCCCAACCATTTTACTCTGGAGAAATCCTTTAAATAGTTTCAAGTTCAATAATACAATTGCATATAAATATTATACCTATAACTCAAGGTATGTTAGCATGATTAGTAAGTTGAATTGGGAACACAGTTTGAGAAAAGTTGATCTGCACCTTAAACATAAGGTCTCGTTCAGCATTAGCTTTAGATATGAGGCTTTCTACAACCAGTCACAATCCACTCTCCATTACAGATAGTCCTTGACTTATGACTGGCCATTTTCTGAAGTTATAAGGAACCTCCCTAAGGTTACTTACAACCTGGAATGGAAGTGCTGATGACTGCCATCACCCTCATAGTCACTTGATCACATTTTGGGTGTTTGGTAACCAGGTGTAGTTACAGCATCCCATGGTCAAGCAATTTATGAATTTTTTGCAGAAAATCAGCCCATTACAGACAATGGATTCACTTAATGATTTCTGTATTTATTTAATGACTATAGTGGTACACTTAATGACTGTTGCAAAAAGTCATTAAATTGGCCACCATCACATTTGACCTGCTTAACAACTGGCATGACTTACAACTGTAATTCCAGGCTTAGTTATAGTCATAAGTCAAGGACTGTAACTTTTATGAATAGAAAATCTACTCTCGAACATTGCAGCATCTGTTGAACAATATTGCAACAAACCATGTTTCTAGAAAAATGTATCCAAAAACATATTTTATGTTCCAAAGTGAGACGATTGCCTTGCAAGATCTTGCTTCTGTTCTGGTATAGATTTTACTATTTCCTGATGAGGTTTAAATCACTGATCTAAATTCTGTCATCTCCCCTCAGATATTGAAGGATATCCAGCAGAGTTTAAGGTGGATACAATAGCAGAACAAAAAGTGTTGCAATCCTTTCTTAGAGTTAGGAATTCCCTCTCATTTGGGATACCTTAAAATAAAAGAAAAATTGAACCCTCAGCATAGAAATGGGGTGCTTTTCAGCTATACTTTGCTAACTGCTGGGCTACAATATCATCTTTCTTACATTCCTGATTCTTTCTCCAGATTAGATGACAAAAATGATCAAGTGTTAGAAATCTTTCACAGATGAAACCTGTCAACCAGCACAAGGTTGCAGCTGTGCTACTGTAATTGTTTATATCCTAGTGATGATTTTTATTTTATTTTCTTCTAGTGAAGTACATGTGTTGTATCTTGAATAAGATAATCAAACTTTAGTCCCATGACTAAATTGGGATAAAACAATAGCTGATTTGTCTGGAACCAGCCTTTGATTTCTTCTTCTGTAAAGAAGCAGATATCCGCAACATTTTCCTTCACAAATTATTTATTAAATATATAATCTTCCCATCCACCTACTAGGCTCCAGGAAACTATGCCATTAAAGCTATAGCTTAAAACCTGTTATTAAAACAGGGAGGAGAAATAAAACATATGCAGAGTAAAAACTGAGTAAATAATTAAAATGAGATAATTTTGAATTCACTACAACTACTCAGTTTTGCAAATAATTTCTTAATGTGCACCAGCATAAGGTATATTTAAAATATGATATACATGTGCAGTATATGTGTACATATAATAAAAGGATATAATAAAGGTTATAATATTTGTGTAGTTTATGTTACTGTGTTCTCCTTGCTTCAGATTCTTTATCATTTTTAAATATTCAGCTGCCCAGAGTCATTCTGGAATCAGGGGGACTCCAACTCTAATAAATAAACAATAAAAAATGGAATACAGTACATTCATGGAAAGGTACATTCATAAATCATTATTTTCCCTCTTTCCTACTAACATTATTGTATATTTAGTGGTAGTATTTCCATTTAGGAACTCCAACTAGATTTGATTTCCTACATTGACGTCTCCTATTGCTGTTATTTACAATAATTACAACTCTCAGATGTCAAGTTATGTTCTACAATAACTTCTGATGGGTTTTGAAAACATAGATAAAAAAGATAGGTTATAAATAAATAAATAAATAAATAAAGTACACATCTGTGCACATACTGCACACCCTTTTATTTTCTCCAAGTTATTCTCAAGGTTTTTCTTTTCTCTGTATATTTTGTTAACTACAATTGTTAAATTATGACTAAAGTAAGTAATATTTTGGGATTGTAGCTGTTATTTAATTTATATTTTTGTTTTCTTTCCCAAGATCAATTATTGTTTTTCCTTTGTGTAGATTTTCTTCATAATCTGAATAGTCTTACTGTTTTTGAATAGATTAGAAATAATATTAGATAATAATTAAATTTATTATTAAATATATAATTACATAATGTGCAACATTATATGAAATATATAATTGATATTTTAAATTCTGGGGGGCTCTGTAAGACCACTAGATATAAGAAAAATCATTGAAACTGCACTTGAGGGACAAAACAATTTTGTTTGAAAATGTTGATTTCTAAAACTGAAGTAACAGTTTCTTAAAATCTAATGTAACCACATACTATAGTCATCAAAATGCTGTCGTTTTTGCTAATGGGAAAATAAAAATACATTCATTATAATTCTATTATAGTAGCAACATTTATTAAAAGAAAACCCTCTGGATGCAATATGATTAGCGTGAGATTGGTGAATCTGAATGAATAGATTGCTTAATATGCTGGGAATTTGGCCAATGTTCAGCATCAACCTAGAAATTGGAGTTGATTTCTTTATTATTGGGAGGTCTTTCATAGTGCATCTTGAAACCAATCCAAGATGTATGTGTTGCCTTCCAAAGATTTCTGAGGGTTTTTTTTTAAGCCCCCAAATTGCAAACCTCAAAAGACAAGTATTAAACGAGATTTTAAAGAAAATGGCCAGAAATACACATGTAACAGGGTTATTATTCACTTCAGGAATCACCTTATGATGGTAGTAACTGAGTCAGTCTGCTGTGTATCTTAGAAACTAATTATATGTCAGATTTTTAGTTCACATTTTTAGCATTATTTATGATTCTGTAAGAGAATTCCACATATTCTGAGGGTGGATGGAATCTCATTTCATTAGTCCATTCTTTTGAATTTTGGTGTTTCACAAATGCAATATTTCTAAAGATACAGTTATTGGAGGTTACAATTATATGATTAATCTTAATATTATACAGTTAATCTGATTATTATTAGTTGTTTCTTCTGAAAGAAAGTATGAAGGAAATTTAATCATGTATGTGTACACACACACACACACACACACACACCTGTCTGCCATCCTGTTTGCCTGCAAGAAAAATCAACATGATCCAACTGGTTGTAAGCTGACATCTGCCATGATGTCATCTCAATCAGTTTTCCCTATCTCAACTCTATTTCTGAAACTGTAAAATAAGATGCACAAATTGAATAATATTTATATGATAAAAGCAGGCAGTATTAAAATTGGAAGAGAGGAATATTTTTTTAATCTGCTTGTATCAGGGTAGATAGATTCCAGTTCTGTCTGAAGTACAGTCCTGACAGCCAACAATGAACAAAAACAATAACGGAAGGGAATAATTTTTCTTTTGTTGTCATAATTACTACAAAGTCCTTAAGGTGGTGTCCAGCAGCTTCTGTGACTCCAGCCCCACACTATACAAGGGGTCTCAGAAGAATATATGGTGACCTCTAATCTAAGACCCTCAAAAAGCATAATTCTGGGATTTATTTGCAATCCCAAAATATTTGGAGGTTTTGGAAATTGGGAAAGATGTTCTATGGGAGTTATTTGAATCAAAGATTTTGGTCATCTGTTCCTCTTAGGGAGTCATCAGATGCTAGCTGAATCACCAGTCATATTTGACAATATCTTTGCAAGCAGTGTTTTTCTAACTTGGCAACTTCAAGATGTGTAGACTTCAATTTCAGAATTCCCCAGCCAGCATGAGAGCTTGTAGTCTTCACATTTTAAAGTTGCCAAGTTTGAAAAAGCACAGTTTTAAACTGATTCGTAAATCAAAATGCTTCTTTATAATGGGAACAATCTTTAAAATCTCTGAGCATGCGCAAAGATGGCCGCTCCTCGTAGTTAGCGCGGCAGCGAGGAGGGCTTTTTCCGGCAATTTGTGAGGGGAGGGTCATTCCCCACCGCTTTCCCCCGGCTCAGGTTGNNNGGTCATTTGGTCCTGTGCTGCTTTGGCAGCCCGGCGGCTTGCATTTGGCTGCTTCGGCGGCTTCCGGCGGCCTATTGAAGTTCTGGCAGCCTCCGTTGCTTTGGCTCGGCAGCTCCGAGGTCCTACGGATTCGGCTGGTGGGCCTGCGGCAGCGTTTGGGATCCAAATGGCTCTGGCCTGCAGGGGTTCCGGCACTCCTGGTGTTCTGGGGACGTCGGTTTCCCCTCTTCTTTTCCACTGAATGGCGATGTCAGTAGCGGTGGCGGCCACAGTGGCGGTGGTGGCAGCAGAGCTCGGGGATGGCATGGGGGGTAGAGGTTCTGATGTCCTCCCTGCTCTTCCCCAGCCTTGGTGGCGGCGG
>AZIM01001083.1:84449-98015 GCA_000516915.1 Ophiophagus hannah
CCTAGGGCATGCAGGGAGGAATGGATAAGGGAGAAACATGAGTGGCGTGGTCTATGGGGAGGAAGGGGCCCTGATCCCCTTCATGGGCTGCAGCTGGGAGGACTGTTTAAAAGGAAAAACTGCACATGGCAAAGTTGCTGGAAGCAAAGTGTGCTTTATTCTTGTCGGAGCTTATTGGTGTTTTGGCTTCCTCCCAACTTGTGGTTGCTGCATTATCTGGTAAAAGTCTGTGATTAATCATCCTTGCCTGCCATAGTAATTCCTTCAGTGTGGTTTATGTTGGGTTTTTTATTTCGAATTAACTTTACTTTGGGTGTGGACTGCATTTACTCCCTCTGTAAACTGTTTTCTTTAAGAGTTTGATATCCAGCCAAGGATAATTGGACATTGGGGCCAAGTTAGAGGCATTAAAGGGACTTTATTCTATTTTTGTGACTTGGTTATTTTTGTGTCACGGCCCAGGTCATCACTTACCACCACATCCACTATCCAGACTCTTTTTTTGTCTTTCTTATTGATAATTATTAAATCTGGGGTGCTATGTGGCAAATGCTTGTCTGTTTGGATTTTAAAGTCCCAGAATACTCTGCTTTCTTCATTTTTTTAATTACTTAGTCCATTTTCAGGACCCACCAATTCTTGCTTGCAGACAGATGGTATTTCTTGCAGATCTTCCAATGCACCATAGTTGCTATCCTGTTAGATCATTATTTGCAGTTAGCCTGTGTGATATTTTTGCAGCAGCTAACCAGGTGGTCCACTGTTTCTTCAGCTTCTTTGCAGAGGCTGAATTTACTGTCTTCTCAATTCTGGATTTGCATTTGTTGTTAAGGCTTGGTCTTGTGCAGCCAGAATTACTCCCTTTGTCTCTTTTTATAATTTTCCTGCTCTTAGCCGTTGCCAGATTTTGTTAACTGTTATGTTTGCTAGCTTTTTAAAAATGTGCTGTCCATGTAGTACTTTGCCTTGCCGTGTCTCTTTTCTATTCTTAATCTGATTTTTCTCAGGTACTCAGTATAATCTTCATGGTATACTAGCTTCAATAGATTTTCTTCGTTATTCTTCAGATATTCTTCCAATGCTCCCCTCTCCTCTTCCTCCTCTCCAAGGGCAATAGAGGGCATCTTATTATAGTACTAACTTACTATATCAGTTAAGTAAGCCTGATATTTTAGCTCCCTTTAGTCAAGTAGGGAAGGTAGGTGGTTGGTTAAGGCCCCAGTCTAGAAGCCAGGAGGCTGGGAGCTCTAGGTCCACCTTAGGCATGAAAGTCATCTGGGTGGCTTTGGACCAGTCATTCTTTCTCAGCCCAACTCACTTCACAGGGTGGTTCTTGTGGGGAAAATTGGAGGAGGAAAGAGTGTTAGATAACATTTGCCACCTTTAGTTATTTATAAAAATAATAAAAGTGGGATTACAAAATCTAAAAAATAAAAAAGGGTGCCTTAATAACAAGCATCTTTTATAATTTAAAATTTAAAAATAGTTTAAAGTACATCTCTGATAATCAATAATTTTGTACATGAGTATAAGCAATGGGATCTGAGGTTGTTCTCAGAGCTGTACAGTGGGAGCTGTGAGCTAAATATAGCCTTTAGAGCAGGGGTGTCAAACTCAAGGCCCGGGGGCCAGATCCGGCCCGCGGGGTGCTTAGAACTGGCCCACCGGCCTGCCCTGGAAACAGCAAAGAACTGGCTCATGGTGTCTCTGCCAGCGAAAAGGGAGCTTGGAAGGGTTATGCANAAAAACTGAGTGACATCAAGCTGGCCATGCCACCTTGGCCACACCCCCTGGCCCCTGAGGTCAAACACAACCCTGATGCGGCTCAATGAAATCGAGCTTGACACCCCTGCTTTAGAGTATCTAATTCTAGAGTGCACTAATGGAGCTCTTCAAATGATCAAGAGTTATGAAATAGCTGGACCTTTTTCATATAACTACTTTATTTACGGTAATGATAGTGTGGATAATCTAGCTTGGTCATTCTTGGTGTTCCTATCAGGAATTTTGAGAACACCATTGGACCTATATTGCAGCTTCTGTTCTTTCTTCCACATGCAGCTCTAGATACCAAGGGAAAAAAGCATTCCTCCAAGGTAAGAGTAGATGGATTGCAGGCAATGAAGGGATAATTATCAAAGATAGGGATCTGGGATTGAAAATAGATTTCATTATCTTCAATCTTCACTAATTGTCCTTAGCAAGAAAATGTTAATTCTTATTCAATACAAGGACATTCTGCACACCAGTAGTTAAGGGCAAATCCACATTCTAAACTTTCCTAGCAAGGATTTTTAAATTGAATATAGAATGATAAAGCATCAAATACTAATCCTAATATTAGTAGTTGTAGAAAATATTTTTTTCATAGTGAGAAAAATGCTTTTGGAATCAGCAGCAAGCTGATTCAATAATTCTTATAGCAGCCTTCCTGAGGTGGCACAATATTATGTTCCCTCTATATTGATAATGAAGAGGATTGAAACAATATTGTCTTGCCTTAAATCATGTAAGGAACTCAAGGCTGAAGTGAGGTTCAAACATCCTATTCTCCTTCAGCATGCTAAACCAGCTCTGAAGTAAATGCAGTTTATGTTTCTTTCATAAAACCATGAGATAATAATGGAGATTTTATCATTCTGACATAGTATAATAATCTCATTGTAGCAAATACCAAGTTATTAACAAATGGATAATTTATTAATTGAATAGAAGAGCTACATGATTCAATTTAAAGGACAATAGATTTTGTTCTAAAATTCAGAAGATTTATAGATTTCAAATTCAGAAGATTTTGGAATGATTTGAAGGCATTTCGGAAATTATAGGGACTTTCTGGCTTTTTTGGCATTTCAAATAATTTTTTAACTTCCATGTATGGACAAAACTTCAGATTATATTCTTCATATATTAGATTTGAAGTTAGCGGCCCTTCCCCTACACAACATAAGTTTAAAGATAACCTCCATGCAACAGGGGTGTTAGCATAAATGTTTCTATATGAACTCTATATTTTATTAGATTTCTAGTTTATCTTGAAGTAACTACATATTGATTTAGCTTGACTACTGCAGAGAATTGCATTAAAACCATATCGCCACTTACTAAGTTTGCGAGAAGTACAAGCAAAATACTTCAAAAAATTATTCCAGCTGCAAACTCTAAAAAGCCTACTAATCCTGCTATTTCCACCCCATTTTTTCAGAAGAACTGAATAAGTACAGAAACAACTCAACAACTACTACTATTAGGAGTTCGATCATTCTGCATTGTAATTATTGGCAACATTGGTGGTAAATTGAAATTTAACCAGTTCAAATTGAATCTCAAATGTTGAATTTGAATTTCAAATTCAGAATATCTATTGCCATCTTGAACCAGATATTGATGGTTTGTAATGACTGCGTTGATTACTGATAAAGAATGGTAGTATCTAAAGTAACTTTACATTTCAGCAATTAAAAGCCAGTAGATTTTTAAACCATTTTCTTTGAAATTCTGGGAATTAATTTTAACACTGGTTGTGGAAACCTGCAAGGAAAAAAAATCATTAATTGTGGATAAAGGTATCTTATGATTTCTTTGTACAGAGTTGTGATACATCCTGCAGCTTGATGCAGAACCTCATTAGTGGTGTGTCAATCAATTTCAGTCATGAAAAGGGAAAGTTGATGTGACTGCCTCCAGCATAGGACAATAGGTCAGCTTGAGCCAACAGCTTTGGCTAACAGAATACCAACAGTCCAGAGAGCTGCCTGACAGCTGGCTCCAATAATTCTAACTTAGGTGTGCAGATGAGATCTTTTTTGGAGGAAAGCTAGCTGGACAAGGAACACTTGCAATTGATTAGATTATCAGATGACATATTTGCACATTTTTTAATGCCCTATATGATGTAACATTAATTAAGGAAAAGGAAAGGTCCCTTTAGGTTTAAAGGGCAAACATATTATCTCTGATATTTTCTGGAAGAATTGTGAGGGGTTTTTTTTGTTAGGTTTTAACATACAGTAATTTCCTTTATTCCTGAGTAGAAAATGAAAAATAATCAT
Organism: Ophiophagus hannah; assembly: GCA_000516915.1. Taxonomy (NCBI): domain Eukaryota; kingdom Metazoa; phylum Chordata; class Lepidosauria; order Squamata; family Elapidae; genus Ophiophagus; species Ophiophagus hannah. The sequence goes on from AZIM01001083.1 coordinate 88,502, forward strand.
TCTACTTTGTGATATATTTTTATGGAGTTGATTGATATATTATTATTTTCTTCTTTAGAAACACTGCAAAATATCAGAGCATAATCCACAATCTATTTTTGTGAGGACGAAGGGCTTCATAACCCATACATAGAAAGCTTTCTGCAAATGCTTCCAAACTATAACCAAATTGGGGCATTATTGAGAAAGGATCTATATTAATGTACATGGACATCTAAAATACAAATGTTATCAGTTGCAGAATTATTTTTATATGCATGTACACGTGGAGATGACAAGTGAAATTTACCTTTGAAGCAGCTGTGGTTAATCTTCCAGATGATGCACCTGCTTAAAGCTTGGAGGAGGGAATCCTTCAGGTGTACCAGGTACTTTACAAAGCTCCCCTTTCAATTCCACCTTTCTGTCAAAAATAGAGGGATTCCCAAATCCTTTATTAGTTAATTAAGTAGGCAACAATCAAAACTAGAATGATAATTACTGTGCAATTATAAGCATATATTGAAGCAAGATATATTTTTACTTAAACCGTACATTGATAAGAATATCTAGACATAACATTCTAGTGAATCCAATCTGTACATACAAATAAATTACTTCCAGGTTGCTATAAACTTTGTCTGAGGTCATTAGGCAGATAATTTGTTACTTACTAAACTAGTTTGTCAACTTATGAGACATTAATAAGTCTGATGAAGGAAATAATTCATAGCATGACTTGGCCTGAAAACATTAATAATACTCAATTATACAATTTTACATGCAGTGACAGATTTTTGGGGCGTGTAGTATGGAAACAATGGGACTTAATTAATTACCTACAAGTTTCTGGACATCTGCTATAGCTTCTTTGAATGCATTAGGCTGGAAAATTCAGTATAACTAAAATTAGAATCTAGACCCTAAGGAAGAACAGAATCAAAATGCGATTATGAATATAATGCATCCTGTTTTTCTCATTTCTTGCAAACTAAATAAATAAATAAAACCAGACAGTAGAAAATGTCTAAAATGTTTAATGTAATTAACAAAATTGTTGGTTTGTATGTTTTCAAAACAGTTAATATATATTTCATACGCATTCACTCAGAGTAGGAGGGTGGCCACATAAATCTAGAGAAAGAAAGAAAGAAAGAAAGAAAGNNAGATATTTGGAGAATTGGTACATATGTGGGTTCCGTTGTATAGCTACATACCGTATTTTCTTTTCTTTCAACAAGTCAGTTAAATGAGATGAACATAAATGATGAGATTGGAAACAAAGGCCCGGCTTTTACAAATAATAAGTACATATATGGGATCTAGTCATGCAAAAGTACTTATTATCATGCAAAAATACTAAGTGTACCATTTAGAAATTTAAAAATCCAGAAGTTCATGCAAACCTCCCAAAGTACCTGTCCACTGTATTTTTTTATAATCTCCTACTGAGAATAAGGTAGTCCTTGATTTATGACCAGTTGTTTAATGATGGTTCAAAGTTAGGACAGCCTCAGAAAAAGTGCTTTGCAAATTGTGTTCTCACAATTGTTGCTTCAATCCTGCAGTCATATGATCGCAATTTGGGCCCTTGGCAACTGCTTCACATTTTCGATTGGTTGCAGCATCCTACCGTCATATAATTACAATTTGCAAACTTTTTTTCTGGTTTCTGGCAAAAATCATCTATTGGGGAAGCTGAGTTAGCTTAATAACTATGTGATGTGCTTAACAACTGCAATGATTCACTTTACAATTAACAAATAACAAAAATTAAGTCCACAATTGTGGTGACTCAACTTATGACCACAATGAGTTATGACAGAAATTTCAGTCCCAATTGTGATCATAAGTCAAAGACTACTTGTATTATGCTGCCCTTGGAGACTGCAAATTTTATCAATGCATCCATGAGACCCAAGATAAGCCCAGTGGATTTTTATAGTTTACTGACATATTCAAAACATTCTTTCTTATATAAATTGATTTTTTTTCTGTTGGGCAGCCTCCTGCCAAAAGAAATCTCAGCATAACAGAATTAATTGAAAGACCTCAGTAGAGGTAAAGTCAACACAGGAATATCCTTTTTCTACTAGTTAAAAAGGCACAACACTGGCTATTTAGATGGAATTGTTACCAGCTATTTCAGTCATAACATGTTTAGCAGGATCAGGTGGTTGAAGAGAGATACACATTAATATTTAATTGTGATGATGTATATATAGTTTTTGTGCCATCATTTTGGCACGAAAATGGTGCCAACTTCCAGCACTCCATTTTCTCTATGACGATGTGTTCCTAACATGTTCTTCCAACTGTATCCATCCATCTTACTGCTGAACATGTTGTCCTTCTCTTTCTATCTGCTTCTGCAAAATGTGTGTGTGTGTGTGTGTGTGTGTGTGTGTGTAAAAGGAATGAAATAACTATTTCTTTGCCTGCTTTCAAGGTCAACAAGCAAAAATAAGCTGAAATTTGTCCACTGAATGAACTATTCTCCGACCATTGCACTTTGTGCTGTAACAGACTTTTAAATGGTACTTAAGATTCTAAGATAAACTATATTCTGTTGGAGTAGAGTCTCAAATATCAGGGCACCTAAAATTAGTTCTTTTCACTAATTTCCTTACCAAACCGTGTCACTTTTAATTAATTCCTGGAATTGAATCCAACCTGTCAGTTAAGCACAAACCACATTTTACATAAACTCGGGGAAAATCTTTCTGATAAAAAGAAAACAAATATGTGAAATTTTATTTGAATTCCTGTCTGTTTGGTTTTAATTACATTTCCCACTGAAAATCTCCTTTTTTTGGTTCCTGGGCATCTTCAGATCAAAAAGTGTTCTTTATTAGATGCAATATTTTAGGGGCCAATTAATAGCCAGGAGAAGTTTTTCTAGAATGCCTCAGTTGGACTTTAAATAAGTCCTGCTTATTTGCTTTCCCTTTAAAATATCTGTAATTTTGTTCTGAACACCAAATCATGAGCTATAAGTCTCAGCTAGGGTGTTATCAGTGCTTCACTATTAAATGTTGTATCCCAATATTTATAGAGTCCAACTGAAAGTCAGGAGTTTCTATATACATTTGTGGAATCTTACATAACAATACATGAATTTTCATTTTGCATCTGTTTGGAACATAATGACAATATATGTTCTTCTAGATATACAAAAAGACTTCTGCTTTAAACAGTTCACTAGCCACAAATGGAAAGCCTTGACAGCATTTTTCTAATTTAATTATTTCAGATTCTTCATCAATATTTAGAATCATCATATAGAATGTTCCACCATAGTACAAAATGGCTGAATTAGATTAATACCAATAGTCAAAATAAGTCTATATATAACAAGATTGTGAAACATAGGATACAAAGACAAATGAAAATCTCTGGGGTATTATAAATGTATACTAAGTTTAGTTATTGATAAGGGTCTGTAACAATTGATAGGTGCCCTATGTTCAGCTATACAATTTTTTTATATTGAAGGGTGCATAAAAATATATAACTGTGTTTGCAAAGAAAAAAATATTGGGAGTTCAAGCCTGTCACCTCAAATCATTTTATTGGACCAACCTATTGAAATGGTACAATCAATAAAATAAATGGTTTTGAAAATAGGCTTCAACTTACTGCTTTCTGCCTCATTCTTTGAAAACTATATAAAACCAAGGTGGGAACATAATCCTTTGAAGAATGTTTGAACCAGTTTTTTCTTCTTTTTTGTATTCTATCCAGTGCAACAGAATGTTGGAAATAAATTATGTAATGGGTTGGGATTCTATCCATCTGCCTGTCAGCAAGATGCCTTTCTAACACCAACAGAATGGGATCAAATTTGGTGTAGTGAAAGAAACCAGCAAAAAAAATCAGATTAAAAGATGGGCTGACTATGCTTTTACTATTTTTGCCAGAAGAATCTGATGAATTACAATTGGTATTTTTCTCTCCCTTGACCACATTCACTGGAGGCCATCAGTGCCAGGAGGCCATTTCTTTGTCCACATGTTATCTTCCATCAGAAAATGAAAGGAATCTTGCTATCACTTCTACTAATGGAAGTGAATGAGATAGTTTATAAATTGAACCTCTATCAAAATGCTATTCTTTTTCCTTCCTTCGTTCCTTCCTTCCTTCCTNTCCTTCCTTCCTTCCTTCCTCTCTCCATCTATTTTAGCTTCTCAAATCCAATTGACTTTTTATGCGCAATGCAACTTTTTATCATCTGTATTTATTTTCATATTTTAAATTCTCAGTGTGAAAATTCAGCTTAGAAATAAAAATTGATCATTAAAATGGAATGCCACCCAGTATAGAAACATTAAAATGGTTGATTGTAACAATGAAATTCTAGTACATGATATCCACCATAAAATGGGAATTTGTTGGTCAGTTGAAATCTTTTAAATTAAGTTGGCTTTAAGTGCCTGAAGTGAACTGATTTGAACTCATTGAATGACCCTTATCATCTCTCCTGATGATAATTATGCTAGCAAACTCTCCTGTGGGGCAACATTTTCCAATGTAATTCTTTCCATTAGAGAAACATTTACTGTTCTGCTATTTTATTTTGAGTATGATAAATTAGAAGCTGTCTTCAAAACATTGCTCTATTTTCTCATATATATCTTTGTTATTCTCCGGTGGTCGCTGAATAGAAGGAAAAATAATGACCAACTTCCAACCTGTTTTATAACATTGTGCTGTTATCTTATTTCCCAGCTCACTGATCAGATAAAATACAGCAGGACAGACTTTAAATTTAAAATAAAATGAGATGCTTATATTACTGTAATAAACAGATCTGCTGTAATTTCTAACTCACCTGGTAAAATGATTACTAAGCAGTTTAAATTGCTACTTAAATTGCTAACTGTCCCCAAAACCCTTGATCACTCTGCCTTTCTCTTTCCTTTCTCCAAAGTATAAAGAAAAGTTTATTATTATAATAATTGTTCCTTGAAAATGGAAAAAGGGAAAAAATGTTGTGACATTTTCTAGCTTTATGGAAGTCTTGATGCCTCATCTTGCTGAAGCATGATGTAGTTATAGCCTACAGTGATTTTGCTTAAGGACATCTTATGTGTAAATAAAGATGAATGAAATACATTTATGGCATAGTAATAAGAAATATTAGATTTCCTTCTGCAACTTTGATCACTTTCAGTTCAAATTATCAACATGACTGCCACTGCAGGTGTGAAAAAAGTTGGTTATTGTGACATAAATAAATTGATTATCCATAACTGAATGTGTGGAGAAGTAAAGGGGAGAAGAAAGCTTTTGAATAAAAGACTTACCAAATAATATTTTTGTGGACCAAGCAATGATAGAAATTCTAATGATGCACTTTTCTATAATCCTTTCATAGAGTTGTCTTTATAAAATCGTAGTAGCAAAAATTGTACTTTAAAATATTATACCTTTTTCCTCAAATATCTTCAATTCAGTCAAGAATTGAAATACCTTCATCCAGTCAATAATTTCATTATTTCTTCAATTGTTCCTTCTAACTCTCACTACATATTAGATTCTGGTCCTGTTTCACCTCAAAACATTGTTTTCAAGTGTCTCTCTAGAATAGAGGAAGTATTTGTCGTAAATTGTATTACATGATTTTTATTACCAGAATCTTACATTCAATCTAAAATGACCTTTTCTTTTATTTACCAGAAGGTTACTTTTCAAATTCTACTAAGGAATTAAACCATGTTAGTTTACAAAGAACATTTTTCATTTTACTATCCTTTTTACATCCTTTATTTGGTATAAAGCTTTTTTTCCCCTGATGTAGAACATTATTCTATGCAACTACTTTAAGATTGATTTACATTCTGATGACAAGAAGGTATCAGTGTTCTATATCTAAGGAATTGATATTGGAATGAAAGGAAATCAGAATTCATAAACTTCTTATCAGATATTTATGGTATATGGTCTTAAGCTCCTTATATTTATTCTTAGCTTTGGCCTGCTATTGCATATAGTACTGCTCATAATCAGGTTTATTCCAGCCTGGAATTAAACTTGCTATATAATTCAGTGAAAATAGTTGACCTTGAGTTACCTGTTGGACTGTCACTGCTGAACTGATAGTTACAATTATCTTCACTGTCTATCCACATTTAGCACTATAATGTGGCATGTTATAATATTAGAGCAGAATAAATGTTGGGACAAGGATATACTCTGAAAGTCTTTTTTTCTTTTTTAGTCACTGCTGTACCAGTATTGTTTCTAAATAGAGTGGGTACTCTCTGAGTACTCATTAGAAGGTATACCACAATGTCCACTGTGTTTGTAATATAGGCAACAAGCCATAGCACAGTGCTCAATTGTAAGAGACGTAAAAGTTCATGCTACAGTTTTAGAATAAGTCCTGGCACTTGGGCCATATAAGTTCAAAAAATTAAAACTGTGTAGTTATGTGTGACTACTTAGATCAGGGGTGTCAAACTCATGTCGTCATGTTGTTGTCATGTGACGTATCACAACTTTTCCCCCCTTTGCTAAAATGGGGGTTGGCATGGCCAGCACGTGATGCATCTGGCCTGCAGGCCACGAGTTTGACATCCCTGGCTTAGATGCATAATTCAAATTGCCTGAGGGAAAAAACACAGATAATCCGCTAGCAATCTTCTACTTGTAGAAATATTGCAAAATAGAAGCTATATCTTAAAAACTACTCCCATCAATAAGAGTTATAATACTACAAGACTGAAACACCCATGAATATAGATAGTCCTCAACTTACAACTATTCATTTAGTGACCACTTGAAGTTACAATTACACTGAAAAAAGTAACTTATGACTGGTCCTCTTACTTATGACTGTTGCAGCATCCTCACAGATAGATCATTCATTTTAAGAAATGTTATCAGAAATCAATAATGTACAAAAGTTTACAAATCACAAACTATAATTTCTGATATTATTACTCTGGATAAATCTTATTTCCAAGTATACCTTGCTTAGTATTTGGATAGTAGAAATGCATTCTTTCAGTCATTAACCAATGATTCTTTCCAGAAGTAATTGAATAGAATAGAATGGTTTCAAGTTGAAAATTCAAAAATAAAAATCTGGATAATAAGTCATGCTATTGTAAGCATAGACAACATGTTTAAATTATTTCTGCATTATGAAATTATATGGTCTAGGATCTGAGTGATCAGAACTGAGTGATGTTTAAATCTAAAAAAGTAAATGAATAAATAAATCCCTCAATGGAAGGTTCAGGCTCTGTTTTTGACTCTCAGACTTCTCTGAATCTTGGTAATGCTCTCTCACATTTCAGTTTGGAAAAATGCTAAATTGTCCTTCTAGTGAAATGTTCATTTTTCTTTCAAAATATGAATCAAAGTTTTTTCTATTACTGACTTGCATGGGTTTCTTTTAATTAGGCATATCATAGTGTGCAAAAATGCACAAATAATTAGCATTTCTGAATAGGTTTTGATGTCTAAAGTGAAACTAGAATTCACAGGATTCTGAGTTTTTTTTCTAGCCTGGTGGCATAACACTACATCAAAATGGCTCTGCAAAAATATGGTGGGTGTAGTATTTGCTCTATTATTAACCTTGAATTATTCTTTATGGTTCCATAGATTGTTGCCTGCTCACTGAAGACGTGTCTGTAATATTTAAAGACGAACAACTAGCAACTTGACTAAAAGGGAATAACGGTTTAAATTCCCCAAACAAAACAAAACAAAACAAAAAGCAGCGAAATGCCTTTCACTTGGAGATATAAAAGCAGTAAAATATATAATATGCACTGTTTTTAGTGTTTGATAACAATTCAAACACCATAGATATTTTGAAGGAAATCTCATTGATCATGATGTAACTTTGCATTCCTCATAGGAGTAAAGATTGTTTTGAAAAACAAACACACACTGAAACATAACATTTATGGATCTGACTTTCTTCTCTCTTTTTTGGTGCCCAGGTGTGTTTCTTTTGAGTTTTTTCTTCAATTACTTAGTTTATTCATTGTAAAAAGAAAAAAAAATGTTAAACACTTCTGTGATAATTTGTCTATTCTCCCACTTCCATTTTCCTGTGGGCTCCAGGCAGTTCTTCAGAGTGGTGATTAAATGTCAAGATTCTATTCCAATTTTTTAAAGTCTCCATTATATCTTAAATCCCACATTAGTTGTATTCCACATCAGTGCTTCCTTCATTTGAGGCACTGAAATTGATTTTCCCCATCTGGGATTGTGAAACTCAGTATTTATCTTAAACAAACACCTGCAAGTTGTATCACAAACCCAGCAGTAGAGATTGTGAAGGCAGATGCTTTGGGACTTCAGGAGTTCTGCTGTCAGCAGGAACAGTATGTGCAGTATCCTTTTATCCATATGTTGCCTTCAGGAGGCCAAATATTTATTGTGTACTGAGCTGTGAGGCACTGCACACCTTTTATAAGGAGTACCTTAAAATACAACTGCTAGAGCCAGATTATCCCTCTTCCTGAAAGTCAACAAACTACTCACATGGGACTGTAAGTCAAAGAAACTCATGTATAAACGTATAGCCTTCTGAAATGGCTTCTGTACTCCAAAAACAAGGTACAAGATCTTTGTTTTAGCGATATCTCTCTCTGTGAATGATTGCAGAGTTCTAGTTGCTGTTATATATATGAATAAAATAAATAGGTTAACAGTTGACTTTGCTTTTTATTAAAAATGCTTATGATGCCTTCACTGGTTCTTTATTTAATGACTGTAAGTCAGAGATTTTTTCTTTAAAAATAATTTTGAAATCCATTATGACAATGCTAGGTTTTTCTTCTCAAATATTGTTGTGGATGCCAAACAACTACACATATATACAAATCATACTTGTATAGTCATCAAACCTTTGGAGATGCATACTGGTATTAGAATAACTAATCAATTGTTTTGTAAATCAACAGAAACAGCACTTTGTGTTAATTATGGAAGAGCTCTTCATCTGTTATGGCAAAACTCCATTGGATGATTTGGAACAGGTATTCCTTCTCAGTCCAACCTGTTCCTTATCATTGTGTTGTTGTGAGGACAATGAAGAAGAGAATGCTGTGTACATTACCTTGAACTCCCAAAAGGAAAGCAGAATATAAACCTCACAAGCATCATATAGATCAGCCTTTTTTATTGGGCTGTCCTCTGGTTATTTTAGGACTACGGCTCTCTGAATTTCCAGTCAGCATATCCATATTGGGGAAAACCTGATGTAGACTACTGTATCATGTCCATATTTGCTTTCTTGCCATATAGGCCCTCTGCTTTATTTCTTCAACATACATTATATGCTACATTAGCTTTTTAAAATCTTAAAGAGCACAGGAGAGATATGGTGGCAAGCTTTCCAATACTGTCATATTTCTATCTTTATTCAGTGCTATGGATATTTGAACAGCAACAACTAGATCCAGTCCTATTTAAGGGAGCGTCTCCTACCGGCTTCACGTGCCAATCGCCCTGTTCGCTCCCACAGACAGGGCCTCCTTGAGGTGCCGTCGGCCGCACAATGCCGGCTTGC
>AZIM01001083.1:115295-130365 GCA_000516915.1 Ophiophagus hannah
AGTAAAAAAATTTGAATCCCACCATTGATATAAACATATACTATCATGCATGTACTACATGTACTATGCATGTAATCCTGGGTTACGTTCCCATAAGTAGCAACACAAATGATAAAATTGGTTCTGAGATAAGAAAGCCAGCAACAAAAATGAAAAGCTGGGTTGTTTGTGCTAGCAGAGCCTCTGTGGAACTCATTATAATTTTTCTGTAAGCTCAGAAAATATCAAGGATATGAGTTGAACCAGAATTTATCTCCTAATCTGTCCATCAAGTTCATCTTCATGCTACTGTTGTCACTAGCCTCCAACAGTTACTGAAAATTCAGACCACTGAGACCATTTATACGTATAAAGAAAGCCATTCATGTATAAAGGCTAGATACCCAGGGATTTACCTTAACCTTCTCATATGGTTATGTCTATCTTAACTCTAACCCTAATTATAGCTTGATTTTAGATTAGGATAGGCAACCTGTAGAGGGTTTTTTGTTTTGATCTTTTGATTTTGCTAACTACATTGTCCAGCATCCTTCATGTTAGCTTTTTAGAAATACTAGGGGGTTATAATTCATCAACATCTGTTACTTAACCATTTTATACAGAATGTTTGGAAATTATTAACTTCACAGGCTCAATTAACCGATAAATTCTGTGGTAGTATTGGTTTTGCTGCCTCTTAGCCACATGTTCCTCATTAGCAGAATGCAAATCAGTTTTTCCCAACCTGGTGTCCTTCAGAAGTGTTGAATTTAAAGTCTTAGCTCGCATGTCTAATAGAAGTTGGAATCCAATAGAAAGGCATGGTGGACATTGACATAAGGACAATAAAAACTATCCATACAAATAAATAGAGCAACTCACAGACACAATCACTGCTATTTTATTTGAGTTTAATAATGATATTCTATTCATCAACATTTATTGCTAGTTAGACTTTTGATTATTTTAATTTAAAATAGAGAATATCTTACCACAGAGTGGCTGGATAAGCCAGAGATTGATTTCTTATAAATATATGGAAAAGAATTTTTAAAAACCCATATTCCTTACAATTGCTTACTTTATAGTAATTTCCTTCTTCATTTTCAAAGTGAAATGATCATAAAACTATGAACAGACTACCCATTAATTTTCCAGGAACAGCAGTGACTAATGAATCTTTTGGAAAAGAAGTCTACTAACGTTCTCTTAGAATCAGTGTCTAATTTCTCCTTGCAATAGTGAACAACAGCAAAACAACTTCTTTAAGGGAAAGAACTGCTACATTCTTAATGCATAAAAGAACAGAAGTAGATTTCTCAAAGATTAGGCCAATGAGTTAATGTAAACATTAAAGGGAAGAAGTGTCAATATACAACCTTGTTTCACTTTTTGTGAATGTAAATTAATAGGTAAAAGATTTCCTGAAGCACCAGAGAAGACCGTACTATTATTTTGTGAACTATCCAGAGTTGCTTGGAGTTGGCAGGTGTATGAATCTAATAAATACATAATATGTAATAAAGAGTATGATCAGCAATAGGGTTATGGACTCTTAGAATAATGATAGCTGAACCATTGAAAGGCCAGGATGAGGACAGATCTTCCAAGAGAAAAACTCTGTGGTCACTAAGAGTCAAAAACAGTGGGCACATAATTAATCAAACTGATGAACCAATCCTAGTGATTGTCTTAGGTGGTCGAAAGAATAGGTTGAAGGACAATGAGTCATGAGATATTCTGCACTTCTGAGATGTTAGGAGAGACAGGTAGGATGTTCTGGAATTCCAAGGGCCAAAGAACAAAATGCATTTTCAGTTCTCAGAGTCATCCTACTGAAAAATAAGTACTTGGCTAAATAAAGTTATAGAATTACTTGCTTATGCACTGGATCATATTATTGTCTATTGAAAAGGAAATGCAGAATGCAATTTTGGCACATAAAATTTGTTCCATGTGTTATTTTGGATTTCAACATTATTTTTAAAAATACAATATTACCACCAAAGTAGGTTTTTCCTCCCTTTCTGTTAACACCTTCATTTCTAAAGCAAATATATTTCATACTGTGTCCATCTTTAGATTAGGCTTAACCCTGGAATTGGGGTAGATGGTACTTTTTTTTCATAAAATATATCAATCAGGCGTGTTGTAATGAATAATAGATTTGAAATAAAAAGAGTCATTGCTGAATTGAATAACGTGCATAGTTCATTCTCTTGATTGTTTTCTAAGTTTAAAGTATTACAGAAGTTATAAATCTGCCATAAGATCAATACAACTAATCATAATTAACAGATTTATATGTGTGAAAAATGCGTAATGATGCAGATGAATTCTTCAAGGAACCTAGGAGGTTTGGACTGGGGAACTAGTAATCTCCAGCTGGTTTATGTGACATCTTCAAGTGTAAACACATTTTTTCTTTCCCCATTGATTTCGTCAGCCATGGCAACATACAACATTTCCATTAGCCCCCTACTGTTAAATCTCAGAGTCACTATAATCAGGAAAACATCCAACATGCAAACAAACAAATAGAGCAGTAACTGAGGTCATCATCCATCTTCATTCCAAAGATGTATTTTTAGGTTCATTCAGTGTTTGATTTTAAGACACTTTTTAAAAATCTTAAATGGTATATAATGAAGTGGAGGAGAAATAGGAGATTTATTGTGTATTGTGTATTCATTGACCATACCAAAGCTTAATGTCTTTTTATTGTATTTTAAATATACAAATCAACCACATTTTCTTCTGAGGAATTGATTAATGTCTATTTCTCCCTTTTCCCAAATGAAGTAGTTTACAAATGGAGAGCTTTAGTTTTAAATAAATCAACTGCAACATTTTCTTTTATTGTTTATTTTCATATTATTTGCAGAACACATACTGCTACATTATAAACAACAGAACAGAAGCAACTTGTGGGGGGGAAGCTTTATATGAAAAATATTTATAGCAAGTCTAATTTTATCTAAGCTATCATTCTATATTAGGGTGAGACCACAGCATACCTTTTTATATGATATTTGCAATGACCACTTGTTAGCTAGAAATGTATGAAACTGCTGTCATCCTAGTAAATTTGTACATTTATTTTGGTAGTGAAACAAGCTGCACACAGTCTGTTTCTCATATAAATTTTAACATATGGTCATTTGTTTCAAAACACCTTCCATATGTAAATCTCCAAAAAGCTGAATAGCAAAGATGCTTGTTTCTGAAAGCTGACTTCTAATATGATAAGCTGCGACCACTTGAGGCAAATTATTCCACATGGCAAAATAAGAAATATGTGCAAATCTTATACCTGGAAAAAAAATTGAAAAAGGGGCCAGCTATTTGCTGAGAAGTAACTTGGTATGCAAAACGCAAGAGCTAGTTATTGTTTGGCTTTGAACGGGTGTAGTTTGTTGTAACTTTTAGTTCATATATACTTTCCCATTTCTAAGTTGTCAATTCTGCAAGTTCTACATTATTAAAACGCCAACATCATAAAACAAACCTGAACTGAATACACCATATTGTCAATGTAGGTTTTATCAATATCAACGAATGTATTTATCCATAGGAAAACTATTAAGCTGTTAAAGAGTTCCTGTGATGCATGTCAGCAAAGTCCTAAGGACTCAAAGCAAAGCAGATCTTTATTATGGTCATAAACAAGCATGCCCAATGCAAGGTCTTTAGAGGAACCTACTGTGAGGTTCCTATGAGGAATTCTCTTATCCCATTGCCAACTATCTTGAATCCGCCAGGCCTGTTTCACATTATGTTAGTTTTTGAAGTCCACACAGTAGCCTCTGTCCATACCCAAATGTCCTGATTTTTCTGAATCTGACCTTTTGCTTACCATTTATGTGGTCATTCTGCTCTCCCCTGTTCTTTCTTGCTGATACCAAGGACTTTCCCTTTCATCCCATGTAACACTTTTGCGCGCCCCCCCCCTTGCAATCCCTGCAACTTGTTAATGGGCATGAAGACCTAGTGGCTCATGTCTGGAATTTATTTTAATTTAAAGTTGACAACTTAAATCAGTTTGTTATAACTGATTGTAAATAACGTTGAATTGTGAAATTTTTTCTTACATTGACTTTTTAAAAATAATTTCAGTAAAGAAACTGTTGAACAATAATTTATTATTAGTTATTTAAGATAAAATAAATTAAATGCATGTCAATATTATTTCTGTATTATTTGATCAACATGCATTGAGTCCAAAATGAGAAAAACTACAATAAATTAAGAGCCAAGGTTAGAATAAATGTTACATGTGGCAAATACAGAATTAATTTAACAAATGCTATCAGTTTACATGATGTAGGAACACAAGGTAGAGCAAAATGAATGAATGGCAATTACAGTTTCTCATCTTTACCTATGTTTGGTCAAGCGCCTTAGCCATAAATTTTCATACTTCTAAAATTGTGTTTTGTGATTATTTCCCTTTTAAGAATCCATTAATAAACATATCAACCCATTCATTATAAGAAGGATAAATCGTGGATCATTTACACTTAGAAATATAGCTCGAGATTGTGGAAGAAGATGTGACTATTTAAGTAACTGATTTGTGTAATCCTTTATTTTATCTCAGTAGTGATAGTTAATATGCATAGTGCCTTGGAGTAATCTTTTTGAGCAGACCACTTATCTAAATCAGTGCAATAATTTAAATTATTTTTCATAAAATTACGGTATGCTAAGAAGAATATCACTTGACTGTCATATGCATTTTAAAAATTCAAGCCGTGATATGGGCAAAATTAAAAACTTTAATGTTTCCTATAGATTATTGTGATCTTTGCATATTTACTAGAATGTAGCCTTTACTGTGTTCAGGAATGATTTAGTGAAATTAAGCTTCATCAATGGCAATCAATAAAAAATGATGAAATCTGATTGTGTTTTATAACATTTATACTTTTCATACAAAAAATTGAAAGAAATTAATAAGCTTCATTGATTTTACTCAAGGTTCTTAATTATAACTTTGATTAATTGTTAAAGCAAGAGTCAGTCTTATACCTAAAATTATTTATTAAAATTCACATATAGTTAGTAGATATGACTTGGTCAGTGTCAGGCGCAAACAACCAGACCCATACACGAAGACTTTAAAATAGCTACTTTATTGTTCTATTGCCTATTTCACAGGAATCTTCCAGACTAGGAATTTGCCTCTGGGAAAGACTAGGTAAGGTTCAGTGGCATTCAAGGTGGCGTTGAATCTTGTGTCTATATAATGATTCCAGACTAATCCCCCACTTGATCCCTCCTCCCAACTGGAACAGTCTCCGACAGTCTGCCTTATAAGAATGCTTGATAGTAATTATAATATCAATAAGTGAATTCAGATGAATTGTATTTAAATTACTGAAAAATGTAAATAACTGGTGATGCTATATTTGAGTTAAATTCTTCTCATAGATGGTGCTTTGTTTTATTTATTTATATAAGTATGGCTTGTGTTCATCTGTCTTACCCAACTGAGTAATTTAAAAGAATTCCCAAAAACATATTTAAAATCAAATCTGTTTCTGAAGTGCTTGCAGTTATAAAAAAATCTTTAACATACTGTTCCTCCCCCTATTTTATTTGCTATACTAGGGTTTAGGTTCATTGATAGAAACTTTATTAAAGCAATGAGCAAGGAAAGAACATTACAGTATCTTTCCCTTTCAAAAATCTCTGCAATTCTCTCTAGTTGCTTAGTTTTATGAATGATAAATTCTATGAGAATTTTTTTTGAAAGAAGAAACAAAAATTAGGATATTAGAATAGGAATAAAAAAGGAGAGGGAAAAAATACAAGGTTTCATATGCTTATTTCTTGGACAACTTTGACTTAAGAAAGTTATTGCTATTAATTTAATTTACTATTAGGTTACTTTAAAAAATTAGGAAATCCATTTGTATGGATGCTTTTCAGGTACTGAATTTAATGTTCCATGCGTAATTTAATTTATTGAGTATTTTTTCTCCCTGAAAACCTAGCCTATCTTTAAAAGAAACAAGCTAACTTAGAATACAGGGTTACCTGCTATTCAAGAGAAGAGGAGGTGGCAGCACCAATGACCCACATTATACAACACTTCTTCTTTCTTCTGTTTCTCAAACCTGTACTTATGTATGATAACATCACTTAATTTACTGAATAAGTTAATAGGCATTGTTTTGGTAGTACAATATGATACCAAACTGTTTCCAAAAATTGCTCCTCCTTCACACAAGTCATTCTGATTGTGACACAGACAAATAGATTCAACAGCCAATAAAAGCTGCCAAAATGTTTCTTGATGCCTTCTTTGTTTTCCATTTTGTTGGAAAGCACTTCTGTACAAATACTAGTATATTCCAAGACAAAAATATTTTTCCAGCTTTCCAATACATTAACCAAGTGACAAATCTGAGGATATATCACCCATCCACATTGTTTAAAACTATTAAACATTTAAAAGATTAATGTTTTTTATTTTTCAAGTCATAAGTCTATGCAACCATACTGCATGATAGATAATTTTGAAAACACCACTCAGTTTTAAACCAGATGTTTGTAATCAACAATCTAAGCAGTTTAGTCTGCCCTAAGGAAAGAAAAGACTGCAATCCATGAAAGCTTTTGCCACAAAAAATGTGCCATAATATATAATCTTTAAGGCACCACAAAACTTGGGTTTCTTAATTTTATGGCAACAAACGAACTCTCCTGCCTCTTTGACATTTGTTGTGAAGTGATATTTTTCCAGCTGTGTGTGCAGAAAACTAATAGTTAAGGTGATTCATGCAATAGCTGTTTTGTAGTTGGTTGGTTTGCAAAATGCTGTGTCCTTTTAAAACAGCATCGTAAAGATCATAGTATTAAAAGAGTTAATAGCAAAGCAGGTACACCTGTGTCAGACCTGCTGTTAGCCTTAAAGACACTTTCTGTGTGCCTCAGCCAAGAGAATTATCTAGGCACTTTAAGACAGCAGGGGTATTGGCACACACCCACCAAGAAACGCTGCTATGTCAGTTCAGAAAGGGGAATTGGTGTGATAGTCTTTGTAAAGCCAGAGCCTGTTTTAAAACTACCTGTGGTGCAAGACATCTTCAAGATGGCAGGGATAAAAATACAAGAAATGATACTTGCCATACATTGAGTAATTTAAAGATGAAACATGAAAGATGACAACACTTTCCTCAGGATCACACTGTATGATCTATAAATTCCTTAGCTAACCTTTAAGTAATTAAGGACAAACGAGTAATAATTTTGTAACTCTTTTAGTAGTCTGATAAAACCCAAAAATATGTCCTTGTGCTGCTGTGGCCTAGCTTCTTTCATGAACATTATACATTAATGTGGAAATGTAAATAGGTATTCCAACAAACAACACTGAATGGTGGGTGATGCCCCCACTTTCCTGTTTTTCCTGCCCTGTCAAAGCAAGATTCTTCACAAAATATGACAGCAAGTATTTTGCATGTGCCTCTCCAATTATATTTTAATTTTAAGCAATATATTAGGAACTGTCCTGGAACCATCTTCAAAACAGCTTGCTTTGCTAGCAAGATAGATTTCCTCTGGCATGTAAAAAAGATTTTTCTTTTTTAAAAAAAGTGAGTTTGAACTAATATTAGAGTAGATACAAGTCATCCTTTTTACTTGAGATTATGAATAAGCAAGAATATATACAACAAAATAGTGATTTTTTAAAATAAAAATTAACCCTATTAACATTAGGGATGTATTGATGGGTTCTTATACCTCCTGTACTGATACTTTCTAATCCCAATTCAGGGTGCTTTAATTAACATACAATTTTCAGACCATTGGGTGGGAGGGGAAAAAAATATAAGCAGACTACTGGCAATTTTGTTGTTTAATGACTATCCTAAACAAAATGTCTGGAGAAAAATCAATATTTAAAAATGGCTAGTAAAGGACAGTACTGGGCTTCAGAATACAGCTGGGTGGGAAAAGACTTCCTATAGCTTCCCAAAGCATTTATAATTATCTGAGTGACAGGGAACAAAGGCGAGTGGACTTGCTATATGAGTAAGAAATGCCTTCTACAATGTTCCCACTGTGATCTGGTAATTTCATGCTTAAAAGCTCCCTATGGAAAAGTAGTTAACTGCATCTGTTTGAGACCACTAACGCAGCTCTGTTAAGGGATTTAATCACTGAAACTCTGTTCATGGAAAAGCATACAGTGATATTTTAAAATTCAGCTTCTTCTCTCTTTCATAACGAATTTAAAGCTGCAAATTTAAAGCTGAATTTCAAAATAAAGGATTAAAAACATCTATTTTTATGTTAGAGTTAGGTGCACACATTTAAAAAATAGTGTAGGTCATAGAATGTCCTTTTATTATTAAATACTCTTTAATACACTATAGAGAGAATCCAATTAAAAGGGAAACCATTCTTCAGATACATTTTAGCATATAACCTTAAAGAAATCATTGTATAATAGTCAATATTATAGTGGTAAGTTAGAACATTGTTTGCAATTAAAAGCAACTTCAATAATCTTTCTAATAAATTTTCACATCTGTTAATTAAAGCTGTCTACATTTATAATAGGATAGTTATTTTTATTTGAAAACTATGTACTACATATTTTGGATATGGATTAGAAGGTACTATTTTTGTAAAACTGTATTTTATAAAAACTTTGCAGTTATTAGGATTTTTATTTGAAAAGAGAAAATATATAATCACATAGTGTAGCCTTTCCCCCCTCAAGAAAACCATGAAAAAGTAGCACAAGTATTATTAAGAGAACATATACAGCTTCTTTGTCTGGTCTCTGAAACTAAGCAAGGTGAGGTCCAGTTTTTATTTGAATGAAAGACCACAGCAGTGCATAGACTTGGAAATATAAAGAAAAAACCTTCCCCAGAGAAGATGGTGGCAAATCACTTTTGTATGGTTGCCAATAAAATTACATTTTTTAAAATTTCATGAAAATAGTCCTAAAGTCAGTTTTGAGTTGAAGGATACCTTACATTTACCTTTTAAGGTTATGATATAGTTCTTGTTCCTATTTTTCCAGGAACATTTATTTATTTGAGTATTTATATTCCACTTTTATTATTTCTACAGATAACTCAAGGTAGCAAACATATCCAACATACCTTCCTCTTCCTAATTTTCCCACAACAACAGCCCTGTGAGGTGTGTTAAACTGAGAGAGAATGGCTGGCCCAAGATCACGCAGCTGGCTTTCATGACTAAGGAAGATCTTTAATTCAGTTTCTGCTTTCTAGCCTAGTGCCTTAACTGCTAAACCAAACGGGCCAAATAGACCAAACATTAGACCAAACTGAACATATCTTTTCCTGCACTGATCGCTTCTCCTGTTGGCCATCTTTCTCACTGATGAGCATTCAAAGAACAGCTTTTGTGGGATCATGGATCTTATGAATACATCAAGCCCTAGCTGCTCTGTTAATTCTGTTAATTCCTTGAATGCTTTTATCATTAAAATGCATAAAATGTAAAACTATAGTAAGTATGTCTATATAAAGCAGCATTTGACCATTCCAGTGTGTTCCTATAGAGAGGAATTCCTGCCACATATGTTTCCATGGGAACAATGAAATGTATTAGCCAGTATTTCATGGCTGTCTCTAATCTGTGAATGCTGGAAACTACCATAGATTTGGTCACACATATTGTAGGTGTAGCTCCCTCCTATTCCCGATCTGTTGTTTCAGTGTATTATTAATAGTTTAATCTATTGTTTATAATTTTCATAATGATTGCAAAAGGATGGTATTAAGTAATTAGTTATATAAATACTTTGCTGCCTAATTTCCCATCTGGATGGTTGTGCTTCCACATAATCTGGATCTGAATATCATCATTTCTGAAATATGTTGGCAAAAATGTAATTGTTGGAAGCTGGGCAATTTAGGTTGGAGTTTGTTTAAGCTCATACGGTTAAATAATAACGTCTGTATTAATTCCTTCATTACATATGAGGAGATGCATGCTTTCAGACCATAGCTCTTAATAAAGTCCGGTCACCAAGCTGTGACAGGAAAAATCTCTGTTAATCAAGTGGTTATTTAGAAAATCTAATTGCCTATATTCAGTGTTTTACCATATCCTTCAAAGTGTCTCAGCTAAACATCAATTAATAGTAATCGAATTATCTAGAAAATGAGGAAAATGTGTGTGTGCACACGTGTGTTTGTGCACATGCACACACTTTTTTCAACCATAATCACAGCTGCAGCAAGGCAATTTTTGTACCAGAGCAATTGATTATAATACTTTTTTTATTCAATCCAAAATAATAAGAAGTTTAAAATGTGTTTCTGAGTTTTGAGGGCTGAGTTTTTGATGAAAGGAAGGAGGGAACACTCTCACTGAGCATCGCATGGATAGGGCTTGTTTTACAGTCAGCATTTTGGCTTTTTAATCTTCTCATGAAACTCCTAAGTGACATATGAGGTGTCTTTCTTAATAGAGTTATTTATAAGTCACTGATAGATTATAAGCTTCTCTACATTGGGGCCTTAATTGGGATTGTCTGAAATGTATTTCTATTTTTTAAATGGCTTTAAAGATTGATTTAATAAAACATACATTTTGGAATCTGAAAACTGTATGGATTCCTTCCTTCCCTCCCCCCCTCTCTCTCACACACAAACACCTACACACCCCATAGTGTATTTTCTAGGCTACATGTATACCCCACCTTTCCCCCAGCAGTTCAAAATAGGTTTAATGGGGAACTCATTTGTATCCTTGCCCCACAATAACCCTGTAAAGTAGCTTGGCTAGTTCAAAATTTTCAGGAGATTTCCATGGGGGAGGAAGACTTGAACCTGAATCTCTCTGGGTTTAGTACCAGGAGAGTGTGAGTTCTTGTTCTGCCATAGGCATGAAAGCCAGTCACTCCCTCTCAGCCCAACTCACCTCACAGGCTGTTGCTGTGGAAAATAGGAAGAAAGAGTATTAGCTATGTTCATTGCTAGAGCTATTTAAAAAGAATAAAGGCGGGATAAAAATATCTTTAAAAATGTACTGTGCTGCAGTGTCTCTGTACCAGTGACATAGGATAAATCCAAGACAGTAGAATGACAGCATTCCATATCCCATATTCCAGCTACATGCATTGTTTCATGTATTTCTGCTTTGTGATCTAGAAAGGACTTCATCCAAAACTACATATTCAAGGGACAGCTCCTTGTTGATGCCGAGGCTTTTACAATGCTCCCTAAATTATGAACAAGTTATTTTATGCTCCTGAGTAACTATAATCCTGAGTATCTGTACTATGTGAATCTCAAAATCAACTATGTTTTCCAGGAAATTTAAGTACCTTGAAATATATAGAATCAGGAGCAATAGTGAGATGTTTCTACATTGGTAGAGGTGATGCTTATTTCTTGACCAATTACTATTGGTCCGAAATATTAGTTCAAATTTATCTTGCTACAAAAGATGACTGAGCTTTACTCTTGCATTTAAACACACCTATTGTTGTATTCTGCTCCAACTGATTCCAATTTTATTACCCAGCCTTTTCCTGGGTGCTCTTACTTCCAACCTATGTAGATATGGTAGAATTAGCTGAAGGGATTTATAGCAAAAACTGTTATGTTATTATTTTGTTAATTAGTTTATTAATAGAGCTGCTGAACTGATATGTTTAAATACTGCTATAAATGTCTTTAATTTTTTCCAGTAGTCTCTGCATGATTTTAACTTCCTTATATGAACAGTTAATTTAACTTAGAAATATATGCCACACTGTTCTTATGAAAACAGTTCATAATTCTAAAAGCAAATTCCCCCCCTTGCTATTCATTGACCAACATTTCCCCCCCCAAAAGCTGATTTATTGTTTTTCTTTTGCAGGTAAGTGAAGCTTTCTCATTCATTGCTGTCCTGAGACTGTTTGATTACTGTGGTAAGTGTTCTTCATGGAGTGATTATACTGATTTGCTTCTGTCTGTAAATTAGTGCTATCTGGGGAGCCTAGTTACTTAAAGTTTACTGAGATTTGTGTGTGTGTGTGTGTGTTTATGTTGTTGTTTTGCTGGTACTTAGCTTTACCCATGTTATCTTTTTTGAGTTGTGCTTTAAATGTAGTACAGAGTGCGCTTCTGAGACATAACAAAACCCCTTTTTTTGATTCTTGCAGGTTATATGGGACTAAAGATTTTCACAAAATCTGTTTCAGCATTTTCAAAAGTTGAATGTGTTTAACATAGCATGCAGCTCACTTCAGAAGAAATGTTGCTTAGCTTTTGCTGACTTTTACTAAGATTAAGCAAGTGAACTAGTGACGCATAGTTCCTTGGATTTCAAATACTGTTTTCAGTTGGCTGTATAGCACTAGTTTTTTTTAATGTGTTGCCTTGAAATAATATCTTTTAATTATAATACACTGTATGCTTCATTGAGTTGCAGCCTATGTTATTTTGTGGTGGCACATTATTATTCATTTGCTGCTCTGATAGATTTTCTTCCGTGTATTTAACACGTTTAGTTTAATGTAAGAAAGAAAAAACATAAATACAGTAGCCCAGCTGAATGTAAAGGTGGTTGGATTTAATCCTTCATGCATGCAAAGGTATTTGCAATTCAACAAGAAGAGATGACTGGGTTTGCTTTCTTTATGCAACTGAGGAAGAAATAAATTGCTTTCACAGTGATCAGTATGTGGCTGATTTTTAAGCTTTTTCTCCAGCTTGATTTCCTCCTGATATATTGAGTTTGTGAGTTCCAGAATCCCCAGCAAGATTGATTGTGCTGACTTTAGAATTCTGGAAGGTGTAATTGCAATACTTTTGGAAGAGAATTTATATCTGCTAGGTATAAAGATATGCTAGGCGGAGAATTCTGGAAATTGAAGTTCACACATCTTAAAGTTGCCAAGTTTGAAAAACACTGTTATAGAGGGTTCAGATCAGGATTAATCAATCAGTTTAATTGATTATTTAATCTGCTGACTCCTTTTTTAACCAGGAAAAAAAGGTAATTATAAAGGTAAATTTAAAGTCTTCTTGATATTAAACAGAATTTCATATGTGAGAATATAATTAAGTCTATTATGATAACAGTCTAATACCACACAGGTGTTAGTTTGAAATATTTAAATAATCATTTCCATGTTTGATGTCATATTAACTGCACAATTGAAACAAAACAAAGATACAGTTTTTGTTTTCTTTGTCTAATTTTCCTTAATGGATTTTTAATATCTTTGGAAAAATTCATAATCATTTTAGCAAGGCATAATCTTCTTTGGATAACCCCATAATTACTATAATCAGAATAAATTATTTACTGAGAATTTGTAACATGCTTCACTTTTCTTTATCTTCTCAATATTCCTGTTTTAGTTCTCTCTAGTTAAGCAATTAACGTTGTGTTAACTTTTGGGATTTTCTTATGTTAACACAGGATCTGGGCTACTATTGTATTATTTCTCTGATTCTATTGGTTCATGTCCTTATTTTCTGTCATCAATGACCTCACCTTCACCTCACCACATTTTTTGCAGAATTAGCCTGAATCACATTCCGTAAAGCAAAAAGCACATTACAGTAGCTGCATTCATTTCTGAAGTCACATCCAGAGGGATTGAGGTCAGAGAGCTTATCACTGCACTCTGTAGACCGGTAAATTTAATAAAAAGGATTTATAATGATCTATTCATTTTTTGCCCTTACCAAGTAGTTCTTAATTTTTCTGTAAGGAAATTGCCAACATGATCTTAAAAATGCACAGAATTCTCCAAATAGATTTGCTGCATGCTACACTGAAGAGAACTAATGTAGACAACAGTAGTATTGAGTTACTGAATGATACATTTTAGATTGCCTTGTTTTACTTGACTTGCTTAATGTCCCATAGATAAAATTAGTGTGCAGTAAGTTGGTAATGACATATTGTCTTCTAAGCAATAGCTTAGAGGATTGGATTGATACCAAATGCATTAGTATTACCTGTACTAATTTGTACCAATCAATGTCTCATTGCCATACCTTAAATTATGTTTTCATCACAGTTATTAAGATAATTAGTGTACATAGAAAATATTTTATTGCATGTCAGTGTTCAATCATACCGTATTGTGCACTATTATTAGTTATCTTGGAAATCTTTGGCAATATATTTCATTCTAGCTTTTTTTTATAGATGTGTGGTCATCAGCTCCTACAATTTTCAGTAGTGACTCTGCAGGTTAGGACATTTGGGGAGTTTAGAACATACATCTGGAGGGTGCCCAGATTGAGGAAGACTGTGGTACTTTGTCTTGAAATTAATTACTTGTCAGATTTGGGTTAATGTTAGTGTTCCAACTAACAAGCTCCAAACCAATATCTCAAAGTTCCATTTTATTTGATTGTCACATTGGCACATCTGGGAAAACCAGAATCTGAGAGTTCCAGGTTTTCCCTTCCCAATAGAAATTCAAAGATCCATCCCCTGCACCCACCAGTCCATCACATGGCCCAATCAAACATCATCCCAACTGGAGACCTTCCTCCAGACACTCCTCTCCAGGTGCAGGGTGACTTGTCCTTGACTTTCTAAGAAAGAATGTTGTTGAGTCTAATCTTCCACCTCTCTAGGAAATCCCCCCTCCCAAATTCCCAGGCACTAAATGTGGCAGCTTCGAAGCTTTCAAGTAAAATATGGCTTCCAAGGCTGACACATTTCAGCACTAACATGGTTCTGAAGTCAATGCAAATAAATATTCTTGTACAGTACAGCAGTGGGTTTAAGATCAGATACCGGAGCCATGCACATGCTTCTTATCCATATATTTGTATTGACTATATATAATATATAAGGCTTCCTGCTGCTTCATTATTGTCCTTATACACAGATACTATTGCTACATGTGCAGGAAATATGTGATCAATTTACATTCATACTTCTGAAGTGTTTAAGGCCTGATAGTACAATGATTAGAATTAGAATTAGAATTATTTATAGTGTGATTGGATACACAAGGAATTTGTCTTGGTGCAAATGTTCTCAGTATACATAAAAGAAAAGATACATTTGTCAAGAGTCAAGAATCGTAAAGTACAACACTTAACGATAGTCATAGGGTACAATAAGCAAT
>AZIM01001084.1:8326-21350 GCA_000516915.1 Ophiophagus hannah
CATTCCCACCCCACTCCAGGGGAAGAATATGTAAAATTTCCATTCCCTCCCCACTCCTGGGGGAAGGTTACTGCAAAATCCCATTNAAGACCCAGCTGATCAGCTGGGACTCAAGAATAGATGGGGCGGGGCTAGTCAGATGTGGTATTTGCCAGTTCTCTGAACTACTCCAAATTTCTGCTACCAGTTCTCCAGAACTGGCCAGAACCTGCTGAATACCACCTCTGCTTGTAGATCATCTAGTCCAACCCCCCACCCAAGCAGATGCTACACCATTTTTGACAGATGGCAGTCCAATCCCTTCATGAAGCTCCCACAACTTCTGAACGCAAACTG
The DNA here is from genome assembly GCA_000516915.1 of Ophiophagus hannah. Taxonomy (NCBI): domain Eukaryota; kingdom Metazoa; phylum Chordata; class Lepidosauria; order Squamata; family Elapidae; genus Ophiophagus; species Ophiophagus hannah. The sequence continues at coordinate 8,663 of AZIM01001084.1, forward strand.
TTCCATTGATTGATTGTTCTCACTCTCAGAAAGTTTCTCCTTATTTCCAGGTTGAATCTCTTCTTTTTCAGTTTCCATCCATTATTCCTTGTTTGGCCTTCAGGTGCCTTGGAAAATAGCTTAACTCCTTCCTCTCTGTGCAGCCCCTCAGATACTGGAACACTGCTATCATATCTCCTCTGGTCCTTCTGTTCACTAGACTAGCCATCATATATTTTGGTCTCCAGACCATCATATGTTTTGGTCTCCAGACTCCTAACCTGGTGGCTCTTCTCTGCACTTTTTCTAGAGTCTCAACATCTTTTTATAGTATGGTGACCAAAACTGGATGCAGTACTCTAGGTGTGGTATTACTGGTGATAGTGGATAGATCAATGGAGATGTCAACATAGTGTGTCAATATTGTGAAAAGGGAAGGTGATTGGAAACAAAACTGTTGACTTTGTATTGATAGTCCTTGTTTAGTGACTGCTTCATTTAGTGACCATTTCCAATTACCAGGGTGATGTAAAAATAATTTCATAACCAATCTTCACATTTATAAATTCACAGGTCTATAAAACTAAGGAAAACTGAAAAAAGATTATCAGCCCAGTCACAGTTTCACTTAGTGACCAAATTGCTGAATGATTGAGTTGCCCATCCCAGTTGTGATCATTTAATGAGAACTATTTGCATTGCCTTTATATCAATCGCTGAATCTGAAATACTGTGAATAGATCTGATTGCAACAACTGGAAAAGGATATAATAATACCGAGGAAAGTGCAGAAGAAAGCAACCACAATGCTTATGAGGCTCAAACACCCTACTTACAAGAAAAGACTAGAATATCTGCACTCTTCAGGCTGGAAAAAAATGATGAACAAATGCAGAACGATTGAGTGTATAAACCTAAGCATAGCCTGAAGAAATTTTCTGGTCTTATACAAACACCAGGACTGGAGGCCATGAAGCTGACTGGAACAGGATTTAGAACAGCAAAAAAAGCACAATTTTTTATACAGTGGTAATACTAGTAACTTGGATGGTGACTTTAAAAAGATACATTCCTGGGGAACAGCTCGGTCAATAGCTCATGGCTATTGGATGTGAAGACTGAATAATTAATGGCCCCAGGTTGGAGAGCACCATACCTTCACACAGCAGTTGCTAGAAAATAATAGCAGGAAAGGATATATCATTATCTCTTGCTTGCATGGGCCCAGCCAGCAGCAGATAGACTAATATCCAGGACTTTTATTCGGTTCTTATGAATCCTGTGCATTATTACAAAGATAAATCCTGGATTTCCTAAAACAAGTAATCTGCTTGAGAAAAAACCCCCAGAAAGACTGCACTGGGCAGAGGGAATTGTGTATAAATTGCCTGTTATTATTAGTCTTCTCATTAAGCATCCATTAATTCATTTCTGAGATTCATAAAGAAGTGATGTGAGTGGGTCAGAATGATATTTGGCTGTCATGCACCTTACTATACTCCCATGCATTAATAGTAGTTCTTGCCCAAAACTTTGGCATATATTAAGGCATGTATCCCAAAATGCATACAGCCCTGTCTATTAACTCAATGTAGATGGCACTATTTGGTAGATGGAAACTGAGGGCAAGGCTAGTGGGTTATAATGATCTCTTCAAGAGTGCCAATTGCTAAAATGCAGTCTGAACATGCATCTATTATGAGAGACACCCAGTCAATACTTATGCTATATTTTGGTCCATAATTTATCACCCCATTAACACAAAAGGTGTTAGGGATTACAATGCAATGATAAGATTCAGAGATTTCAGTCGAAGGAAAAATCTAAGCAGCAAATATCCTATCATATTTTAAATGAAATATGAGGTCTATAGATCAAGATTTGCTTCTCATTTCCCATAATTCCCATGCCTTGTCCAAGTAGAGCAAGATATTAAGCAACACTCTATCGAAGAACAGGCATAGCCATTGTGATCCAAGTTGCTATTTTGATCTGTCCATGGTCCTGCTTATCTCCAGTTAATCTTTGAGGCTTCCTTACTGAGTCAAATCACAGAACTGTGAAAAACTTTGATCCAGCAACTTAATGTGAAGGCAATTATATAAGAGTTTTCAAATGGTCTTGATAATTCAGATATTTCAAAATGAGTTAATGATTTAAGCAAGTATTTGGGGAGGGGATGCATAAAAGTCTTCTTTTTCTTTCTGTGAATTGATTTGATTTCCAAATCAACCTGATTCAGATATTTAATTCAAAGTGTGGAATTAAATTGTCCTGATTTTCCAAACCAAATAGCTGATTGGAATCAGCTTTGAATCATTTTGCATATACTGATGTTCATGAATTAAACACAGATACCTGAAGTGTTCCCAAATGAAGGTTCTGTATGCTGAATCTACCAGCATGTAACTCTAATGTGATCTGAAACCTGGTTCAGTTGAAATTGCACTATGCAACTTGACTGGGCTGAGTTTCAGGTCAGCAGTGGTGTCAAACTCACCGCCCGTGGGCCGGATGCATCACGTGCTGGCCCTGCCCCAGCCCAGTTTAGCGAAGGAGGGGAATGTCCTGATATGTCACATGATGCCACCATAACAATGTGAGTTCGACACCCCTGCCTTACAGCTTACACACCAGTTTCCATCTTTCAATTGCAGATTTTTTTGAAGTTATGAGACAGATTATATGTGTTGAAGAGAGAGCTCCAAAAGTGTTGAATTGTTTCTTTTCTTCCTATTGAGCTTTAGGGACATTAGGAGAAGAGATAAATGTTATTTACTTGTTGTCTTTTCTCTGCTTAGTTGGATGACTAAGAACCTCTCCTTCAGGCTGCTTCCTACAGGAAGTATGAGATAGTCTTGCCTTGCTCTTGCCCTTCTCCTCCTCCTCCATCACCACCACAAAAAGTTCAAAGATTCAAGCTTTCTATCATAGCATGTGTTGCTATGTAAACCTTTCTTGTACTTTGGACATTACACACCTGTTTCCAAATATTCTTAGTTAGCTTCTGTGTACTTTCTTCTAAATATGGAGCCAAGTGAATAGACAACCTGGTTTATATATGTTCTTTAAACATGTGGCTTCTTTTTTAAATATACTAGAGATGGTATCTGCAACCATTCAGATATTGTTCAGCTTAAAATCTTAATATCTTTCACCCTCATATCCCTCACCCCTCATACACTGACCAGAGCTGTTGGAACCTTCAGTTCAACAATACATGAAGATCCATATTTTTCTATTCCTGTCACAATGATTGAAAAGGGCTATAATGTGATGCAGTATAGAAGAGATGCTTTTTATGTCTGCTCAGATGTCACCTGGTGTCTCTAAGATGTTGTAGTAGATAAGCAGACCTAACTGCTGACATGGCTCTTTAGACTTCATTTAAGGATTCACAAAAAGGAACATGGTAAAGTAATGGTCAAGCAGATAAATCAACATTAACAATTCTGTGCAATCCAACATGCTATAATACTTTAGGTGTTGGACTAGTACCAGACAGACTGGTGCATCTTCAGCCATGTAGATTAAGTGCATCTTCAGCCATGTAGTTGACTGGATGATTTTGGACCAGCCTCTTCCTTTCTGTCCAAACAACTTCATAAAGCTGTTAATAGTATGGGTGGAAAAAATGGAAATAGAAATGTTATGTATACTAGTGTAAGGCTAAATGGACAAATGACCCAGTTTGGTTTAAGGTAGCTTATTAAGTTGTATTCAAGTCAGACAATATTTCAGGCCATAAAAAGCTGAGATTCTTAGATTATAACTTATTCATTTCATTCCTTTTGAAAATTGGATGCAGTGATCAGTTCAGCTGGATAATTGCCTATTACTATCCCATTTCATTCCTTATTATTATTGCCCCTTAAGGATAAACTAAAAAAAACAATGGTGCAAAATTAGGATGTAAATAACTACCTGTCTGGAATACGTGCTTTAGATTTTTTTAAAAATGGGAAGGGCAATGGAAATGAGATTCAGGCTATTTTCTTAAGCAGATCTCTTTCTCTCCCATTTTGTTTGCAGTAAGAAACAGGTTGTGACCATAAATCACAGGTCATGATGTATTGTCAATTCTACTTCTAAGATAAATTTGCTTTGCAAATGCCTTTACAGGAATCTATTGCACTCATAAGACACCTAGATCATTTTTGTTTTTCTCTCCCTAGAAATTTATAATGAGATAGATTTCTTTTCAGGCATATTTGTCTATCTTCCCCAAAATAGGTCTCTAAGGATAATTCTAATAGGCTATAATTCTATGACTTTTATTTCAATTCACATACATACACTTATTGCTCATCAGCAATGACTTCTAGTGATTAACTGTACATATATGAACGAGCCACTCAGCATCTTACAGCTAAAATTAGCTTCAGCTCAATATTTTCAAGATGGAGATAATTCATCTGGGAGTTATTGGCTGCTGAATAATCAGGTGATATGTTCATATGTAAATTAACATTTAGAAATATTGTTTTCCGTCTACTCAACACAGTTTTGGAATGTGATGGAAGTTCTAAAGACTGCCAGCAGTTTGGCAGTCTGGGTCTCACTGGTTCAAGGTTGTTTCAGTCTTCCATTCTGCTGAGATTGGTAAAATGAGGACCCAAATTATTGGGGCAATAGGCTGACTCTGTAAAACCTCTTAGAGAGTGCTGTAAAGCACTATGAAGCGCTATATAAGCCTAAGTGCTATTGCTGGTGCTATTGCTAAGTGGATCAGATGTTTAAGTGCTGAAAGTTACATACAGAATATCAGCCCGTACTTTAATTAAAACACAAAAATTACATCTAAGTTTCCCTTTTGTACTGAACTTCACAAGTCCCCTAAAATTGACACTGTGTTAAAATTTTACACAAATGTGTGATCTGTCTAGAAAAAGGGTAGGTAACCAGTGTCCAGAGCAGCTTGCTGGAAATTAGCAGCACTGCCTTCTCTTATTTTAAAGTGAGAAAGACAGCAGAAATATAGTGCTAGCTCTAAAATAGACTTAATCTCATTTTAAAAGTCAAGAAAATATTTTAAATATCCATTAACTCCAACTAACAGAACATTCTGGCTCTATCCCTATACGTAGCATAGCCTATTTTGCAACTCCACTCCATCCACTGTACCTTTTATCCTCCAAAACATATTAAACAGAATCCTTAGTGGTCAAATTATAGACAACCTATGAAATCGAACCTGGGAAGACAGACTGATGCTCTTCAGAGACTGGTAAATTCCAATTATAGATAGTCCTTGACATACAACCATTCATTTAATAACTGTTCAAAATTATGACACTGAAAAAAGTGACTTACAACCTCACACTTACAACCATCATATCATTCCCCTAGTTATGTGATCAAAATTTGGGCTCTTGGCAATGGGTTTGTATTTATGATGGTTGCAGCATGCAATTGCCATTTATGACTATCCCAGTCAGCTTTACAATAGCAATAGCAATAGCAAAACCAATAGCAATAGCATTTAGACTTATTCCTCCATAATTTTATCGCTACCCCTCTCATTACTGCTTTTGCTGTATCCCAATTATTATTTTTTTCGAGTGTTTTATTAACCCTATGCCGTTTTCGTCATTACAGAGGGGTAGCGATAAAATATATGGTCAGGAAAAATAGAAAGAAAAAACAACAAAGGAAAATATTAGAACAGGGTTATAAAGATTTGGAGGAGAAATTACAAGTAACCTCACAGGAAGTCCACAAATCTTAAAGCTGTCAAGTTTGAAGACCCCTGATCTGGATCCTCATTTTACCGACATCAAAAGGATGGAAGACTGAGTCAACCTTGAGCCCATCAGGATCGAACTGCTGTGGGCAGAGTTAGCCTGCAATATTGCATTCCAACCACTTCACCACCAGGGCTCCTGGCAAGCAAAATCAATGGAGGAATCTGGATTTGCTTAATAAGCGCATGCTTCACTTAACAACTGCAGCAATTCACTTAACAACAAGGCAAAATTAGGTGTGACTCACATCATAATCTTGCTAATCAACAGAAATTCTGGACCCAGTTGTGGTTGTAAATCAAGGACCTACCTTATGTCCACTTTGACTATAATGGCCATAAGTAGGTATTACCTGGAATTTTAATCCACTATTCTGGGGGGCACGAAGTTGTTTACATCCTCAGATATAAGTCTACATACTTTGGAAGGAATTCAGAGTCACAAAAGCTACCAAATGTCTTTTAAACTCCAATGTTATCAGATGAACACATCCATTAGTAAAACAAAAGGGAAAAGGGTGGGAATTGGGACAGGAGGTTATATACACAAAGAAAAAAATCATATAGTTGGAAGGATGCTTAATGAAGCAATCTAAATTAAATCATCCTGAACAGATGGCTGGTTATCCTCTACTTAAACACATCCAGGAAGGGAGAGTTCACTTTCTCCCTAAGTCAGTGGTTCTACTATCAAACTACCCTACTAAGAAATGTTATTAACAGTTGTTCAAAGTCTACTAATGCAATTTTCTTTATGATATATCCTAATAAAAAGATGCATCCAATTTTCCTGAACCCTTGTTAAAGTGGGGTACTCAGAAGTAAGCAAAACAACCCTCTAGAAGCAAATGAAATTGAATAGCTTTTCCAACCTCTGCCCCTCTAGTATTTAAGAACTGACAGCTAGAATTCATTGGGAATTCTTGATTCTTCTGGTTCGAAGAATGCCCTACAGAAAATACCTAGCAATTAGATGAAATAATGGTTGTTTCTACCTCTCAAGAAGGCATTTAAGTGAGTTTCTAATGGCCCTATGACAACACTGACATGGTTTCTGGGGAGTGATGACCAACTTTTTGAAGTTCAGTGTTCTCATTCCAGGCAAGTCTTGGAGTAAGGCAGAGGAGGCATACCTGGAAGTTCGCCCCAACTACCCTAAAGCCCAAATTTTAATTAATGGTTTCTTTCAAATGGAATTTGATTCTTGGCGATTACATAGACCTATTTTCTTGATTTCTTCTGTTGCTTTCTTTTGGGATTTTTTTTTTCAATTCTGCAGTTTGGTTTATGATCCTGGGATTGTTTGCTTGTGCATCATCTTAGTGCTAACCAGGTCTAATCCTGATTACTTTTATAGAATCAGCCAAATTTCTGAAAGTTCTGCCACCTAGCTGGACTATTAGTGATTTGTGATCCTGATATTTTGGAGAATTTCCAGAATATAAGCCTGCAATTCACCCTACTTGTACAATTTCTTAACATCCAAGGAACACATGAGGAAATTATATCTCCTCCTAGCCTAAAGGCAGTATAGTAGCTAGACTGTCTTCTTGACTTGTTGACAAGAGTCTGCAGAAAAAGGAGGAAAAATGGTTTGTTTTCCACCTGTGTGAGATCCAGTTTTACACTGAAACCATTTGAATGCCCCAGAGTGTTACAGAACAACTATTTTTATACTTCATTCTGCTTGTTTGTTCACTCACCATTGTTTTTCTGCCCTTGACTATTTCTCTAGCTTAAATGCTTGGTAGCCCCATTTGGACATGTTAGAGGTATTACCAAGTACAATCTCTCTTTAGGGATCCCATTAGAACTTTTGGAAGATTAGAAGAAACCCATTTGAAAGCAGACTTGCAAATGCAGATGCCATGCAAAGTGAGGCTATATAATGAATGATTGCACCAAACATTATGGTACTCATTTTGTGCTATAAAGAAAATGCTTCCAACTCACAATTCAGGTCCAATTACCCTAATTAGCCTTATCACACACAATTAGCCTTTGCCGGTGGATGTATAATGTGCACGCCAGGCTAGTCATCCATAATCTAAGCAATTGTATTTAAATATTGCATTGCAGTGGCTGCTTGAATCCACTTTTCATAAATAATCAATTTCTTTGGCAACATTTTTTGCCCCTGCAGTGACATTTTCCGCTGTGCCTCATAACTGAAAAACCAGCCTCAACCATTCGACGGCTGTTGTTAATTGCCAGATATATAAAGACATTCAACCTTGTAACTCTATCTTGGCTTTTCAAAGTGTGTCAGTTTGATAATGCAAAGACTTTTCCACTTTCTGTTTCCTACCTTTCCGACATGGTGCACCACTGTGAGATGTTTTCAGGATTCTCAGGGCTCTCATGAAGTTGTTTGAGTCCTGCAGAAACATTTCTTTTTGCCTTTCATGTTCCTTGCTTTACAAGCCAGCATCCTTTTCCTTTCTCAAACACAGGCTCTGCTTTGGGGTCCTGGTTGAAACTCTAGAGATGAGATATTGCCAAGGAGACCGCCTATCCACTGTGCAAAGCCTGTTCTCTTTAAGAGGTCTTATTACCAATCTCCTAATTGCATCAAAGACTATCCGTCATTCCTCCAATCACAAGTAAAGAATTTGTGTTCTTCTTTTCCACTGGTGGCTGTTGCTACTACACTAACCCAATTTATTCCCTGGATGAATCTCTCTGGTTTGCACGTGTTTCCATTCATTAGCGTTTTAAAGCTGTCTCTTCAGGTTTGAACAATGAAGAATGTTGTAAAGGCAAGCTTTGCAGTTCCATCAGAAGGCTGTTTGTCTTAGAATTATGGGAGATAAAGTCAACTACATCTGGAGGGTACCAAACTGAGGAAAGCTGCATTACAATATGGTGAGATAAAATTGGATCCCTGCCATTCAAAGTATTATATGGACAAATTCAACTGATCTCCTTGTTGGGTCCTTCCAGGGATGGTGGTGATCTTTAGGAGAGAGAAAACATGGCCCACCAATGAATCCCTCATTAAGTGGTAAGGCTGTTTTGATGTCCCACGTACCTGATAAATGTGTGTAAATGATATATTGCTAGATTTAGTGAGTAGAAACATAGAAAAACATCATGTAATAGGCTAAACTGTTTGCCCGTCTAATCTGATATTACCTGTTACCTACTCTGTCTGATAATAACCACTAATCTGCCATAATTCTGCTATTTGGATGTTTTCATTGAAGTTGCCAAGAGTAAACCTGCAATCAAACTCTAGATAATAGCAGAGAGTATGTTTAAGTTTCTATTTAGGTGCCAAGCTATTTGCTAACAGTTCATTACTTCTTAGCCTAGCCTACCTCAGAGAACTGCTATGAACTGCGGGGATTAGGTGTTCAGCAGAGTGATGGCATGAGAGTTACATTATACATTACATTACTGAGTTAAATTATAAAGCACACAAACCTTTAAAGATGGCTGTCTGGTCTTGGTATGAACCAGTGAACCATAGTGTGCCTGCATGCCTTATTCAACTAACTATGGATAAGCAAGCAAACTTATTATCATCCACTGTAAGAATTTCATGTTTTGTTTCTCTAGGCTACCTACTCTGTAACTAATCCATTAGATTGTACTAATGTGTTGAACATCTGAATTAGCTGAGCTTCATTTATTGAACAAATAAGCAAATTACATTCAGCAAAATAATGTAATGGTGGTTGTTTTGCTGTTTCCAAAAGCATCAAAGTACTAGAAAATGTTCATTTAAATGCTAAAAATAAGAAATACACTATGCTCAGTGAAAAGAGAGAGAAAAATAAGGAAATAAATGTTAAATTATAGTATGCTGTGATATGAATGAATGGCCTGTCATGATTTATTAATTTTTATCTTGCAGAGATACCATTTCATTTATACATGCATTCATTTTTCACTTTATAAAATAAGGCATTCTATAACTTTTAAAAGTCATTGCACAGGCATGCTAGAGCAAGGTTCACACACTCTTTGTTGAATAATCCACCATTAGTTGGAGTCGCATAACACATAAAGGCAAAAAGCATGGTTTATAAATCAGCATCTGCCTTCAGACATTGCACTAAACCAAACACATTATGGCCTAGTGTAGCATCAATGATTGGCTCCAAGTCCTGCTTGACTGAATGGGGATGACTTCAAGGCTGGGATAACAAAGATGTAATGGTGCTAGCGAATTTATTCTCTCAGATCATACAAACAGACCTTTGGGCTGAGTACAGCTTTTCTGGAGCTTTTTTCACATTTCACTCTTCTGATGAATTCATTTATTCAGACCCAGAGAGGAAAAAATTCCTACAAGGTTCTAGAATTTTGAACATCCTAGTTATCTCCATGACAAGTTGCTTACCTTTATTCAGAGTTGTGGGTGGATCATGATGAAAGCTGGGTCATGCTGTTGTGCCCTAAGCTCTGCCCCTTCTGTATGTCTGACGTTATGTTACACAAAAGTAGAAATGATGATAAGATGTGTTTTTATTAGGTCAAAAAAAGGATGGATCCTCTGGCTGTATTGTTGGGCAGAGAGATACTGCCTGGTCAAAGTTGTACAATAAGTTTCCACAGATGAGAATAGACTTGTATCTGAATCTTTCAGTCCAAGTCAATACCTTAGCCAAATTGTTTGGAGTAATATATTTTTAAAAATAATCCTGTGATTGGTTATCTTTATGGCATGACTGTTTTCTAATCTCCCTAGGATATTGATTCTTTATAGTTGCCTTGCATTTGCCTTCTGGAGCCTCAGTGTTGGCTTCGATTTCTGGATTTATGTACTACTTTTGTCTATCACTCTGGTCACAAGTAATTCCTTGACATTAAACTTTGAGACTATACTTTTGCCTAGGGATACTGAAACTGGAGCATAGACATCCAGGTGACTACTGGATAATGGCAATGAGTTAGAATGTCATTGCTATTCATGGCAGTCCTCTGGATTAAAGGTTCTTGGGAAATCAGGCAGACTCCACATTCTACAATACACTACACAACTATTTGGTTTGTGCTTAGCTATAGGTTTGAAAGAATAGGAAACCTTTTTTATGTGAATGAAGATTGTTAAGAATGTAATGAATACTACAACTGATTTTTTGGGAGATGGGGAGTTCTTTTTGAATTCGTGTTGACTCCTGGTAGCTGCCTAAATTAGCTCTTTCAGTTTTCCTGACAAGTGGATATAGAATTATGGAAATAACTGAAAGAATGGCACTGTCTTGGGGCTAAAATATGTTAATATTAGGGCTATGTGTTTATGGACTCCCAGGAAGTCCATTGCTGCCTTCAAACATGTATAAAACTAGATTCAAGTGGATTCATAGTTAGGTGTCTTTAGTATGTTGTAATGAATGCTGAAATGGACAATTCTGATTTATAAACCCATAGCTGAATAAAAATTTGAACCAGGATCTTTTTATTTAATTGAGTTCATATATTTATAATATTCAAGTCATAGCAGATTGCAAGTTTTGGTATTGTCTGGGTTGGCAAAATAAGCAGGGCTGGGCTTATTCCTTCAATGGGAGACCTCCATGGTAATCCAGACTAAAAAAAACCTCATCATGTTAGAAGGCACTTTCATATTTTTGCTACTAAAAATACACAAATAGGCCCCTGGAAATAGGAAATGAGGTTGACTTGAAGGTGTCTTGATTTATGCAATACTCAAGATGTCTGGGAAGAAAATATGGATATTTTATTATATCTATTAATTCATAGTCAAAGAACACTACTATCCTTAGTTCTCCAGTTATATTCTTCATGCAAAGCAATGCATTTTTATCAGTGCAGCCAGCAACTCTTTGGTTGTGCATCACAATTAGAGGGAAGATCAATTGAATTTCCCCTGTAGGGGCAATTTATCCAGAAGATGGATCTGCCAAGAATGGCTGCTCAAACAAATATGTATCTGAAATGACCAAGGATAAATTGGGATCTCCACACATTATAACACCAGTTTTACACATTGATTTGATTACTTGCTTACTTAGGATTCATTCACCTTAGAGGCATTCTGCTTATTTGAATTTATATCTGATTCTAGTAATAAGATTCAGGATAGATGGCTATGCACCCAGGTGCTTTCTCAAATGACAGAATTATCCTGTTTATGTGAAATATTCTGTATTTAATAAAGAAGAATATTATTCCTCCAGTGGGTAATTAGATTTGCTTCATAATCACTTGAGCAAAGTCACTGATCTTCACTCCTATCTTGCCAAAAATGGAAGACAAATTCCAATGTTGTAGCTGTCATTTTCTCCTATACTTTCCTTTCAGGTCTGGTTGATTAGTAGAAAACCACAAAACTATTGGGTAGTACAATGCTCAGCTTACAGCACTGTGGTTTTAATTGAAATATTTTGCTAATCGTATAGATCCATATCCAATGTATGGATTGGGTTATTTTTCTGGTTAGTAGAGTAGAAATATCCTGATTAAAGTGTGTGTTGTTCATACTTTACATGTTATACTCCTGAAGCTGGATTACTTAAAAATTGAATCTGAAAGGCCCTCAGAGAATACAATAAAAATCTTGAGTGAACAGCTCAATGGGACCTTTAGGCTGTGGGAATTTAATCTGAATTCAGTCAAGGTAAATTATTAGGATATGACTAGATTCAATAACAGACCTAGACAATTGATGAATAAGAAGCTATAACATTCTTTGCAAATAAGTAGTATTTCTCAATAAAGGTTTCTTACAGCTCAACTGCACGAAGCATGTGAAATCCATGATCAGATAATCAGCTATTTCTTTTTTAAATTAAAGCAGTCAAATTATGGCAACAATTCTGGGTATGGGATGAAGTTATGTATAATTTTCTCTAATCATACAGCACTTATTAGTTAGGGGCCAAGTCCAGATCAGAGGTTCTGGAGAACTGGTAGGGGAAATTTTGAGTAGTTTGGAGAACCAGCAAATACCACTTCTGACTGGAAATTTTACAGTATCCTTCCACTGCCATGCCC